>JADBJO010004815.1:160250-184739 GCA_016801955.1 Conus betulinus | reverse complement strand
ATTGTTGTTTTTCTAATGGGCCCCCACTGTGCGCAGTGCAGCCACCACTCCTGCACGAGGAGCGTCTCTACTCCGGTGGCGGACGTATGGCCAGTCTCTTGGGACCCCCAACTGACCATAACTCTGGGTCTCAGCCACAAACATCGCTTTGTTCGGAATTGTGCCGCTCAGACCCCGGCGGTCGATCCACCCGATCGACTGTCGTACTTTCCCCTAGCAGGACGTTTGGGAGCGGACTTCTTCCACTTCCGCTTGGGCAACGTCCGCGGTCCCATTCCTCCGGGCGGGGAGGAACGACCAGCGGGACCACGGGTAACCTGTTCAATCCCACCCAGGGGGTGGCCACAGCCCTGCAGCCATCCCAATCGCACACATGAGGGTAGGTGGCTTGGTTGCCATGCCCCCACCGCTCCCCCTGTTACGCAGGGGGGCCTACATGGATCCCACTAGGGAGGTGTATGAGGCAGTGCACTCTCCGGGGCGGGTACGACAGACCTTGCTCTCTTGATAACCCCCCCCTCCCCCATGTCTCAGGTTACCCTGGTCCCCGAGGAAATCTGCCCCCAGGACCGCCACAGCCCGCCATCTTCCTCAGGGACCGGTGGCTCTATGCCTCCAAGAGGGACCAGTAGCTTACTCAACATGACAAGCTCCACAGTCATATGTGCCATCCAGCCTCCTCAAGCTGGCTCAACCTTGGTCTCTCTCCCTCTCGGGCGCCGTCCCGATCGCTTCCCCCATTAGTAGTCTGCCGCCAATTATGGAACCACTAGGGACCCGCCCTCGCATTCCCTAACTACCCAGCTAGGTCGGGACCCCCACGCACCCTTGCAGTTGCCTCCTGCAGAAGGTTCAGCGCAATTTCTCCAGGAACCCGATCCCCCAGAGAGTCTGAGGATGAGGTAGACGAGTCCTTCTCCTCATCTGGCGAAGTGTCCATCTTTGAGCGGCACCCAGAACTTGTGGCACCCAAAACTTGTTGTGAGGGAGCTCCCACCCTCTGACAAGATCCTTTCTTTCGCTAGGTACGCCCCAAACGTGGTCCTGGTACGCACCTTCCTTGGGGACCCTTGGCAGGCCCACATCTACTCCCTGTTCTCCGACAGTCTGGTGACCAGGGAAATTACCCTTTTCCCCGGCAGACTGCCGGCTTATTCCCCTACAGAACCTGGCGGAGTGGGACCGCATAGCCAGAATGGGGATCCTTCACACCACTGCTGGACATGTCTTCCTTGACATGCTCTTGCAGCGAGTGGAGGAGCTCTGGCCGGAGGATGACGGCGCTGTCTCAGTGTCCTCAGACGCACAAGATTCTGAGACACACCAGGAGACAGAATCTCACTTGTTTGGCGCCCCCTGATGCGATTCATGATCAACAAGATGTCGCATCACCTTTGGCTGCGGCGGACAACGCAGCCAGGAGCCACTACAATTGCCTACTGGTCTGTGGAGATGCTGTGCTGTCACAGGCTAATCTCTCCTAGCGCATAAGGCGGCCTTGCAGTTCATCCTGGGTCAGGAGCAGTCGCTCTTCGGGCAACTATTCGATTGCTGTCATTTCCCACCGAGTCGAAGAGCACAAGCAGGCAGCATCTTTTGCAGTCAGGCCCCCTCCTCAGCCTCGCCCTGCTAGACCCTCCTTTCATTCCAACTCATGCCGCACTTCCGCCTAGCGCCCTAATACCTCCTATAGGCCGAAACCGAAACTCCCCCAGCAGAATTTTCGGTTCGGCCAACAGGCACGGCCCCGGAGGTGACTAGCAGACTCATCTACGGGAGAACGGGAAATGGCAGAACCCTCGCTGGAGACGCATGGGCCTCAGCCCATGGATAGTGGCGGTGTTACACAGGAGGGTTCCGCCAGCCTTGCGCCCACGAACACCCCCCTCTCATGCGTTCCACCCTCCCCCAGCGAACCCTCCCCAGGCCGAGGAGGCGCTTCGCCGGGAAGTCGAACAACTCCTCCAGCAAGGGGCCCATCATGGAGATCTTCCATCCCGACCCGGGGTTTTACTCCCACCACTTTGTGGTCCCCAAACCCTCAGGAGGATGGAGGCCCATCCTCAACCTCTGTCCCCTCAACAAGTTCCTCAGACCCACCTAATTCAGGATGGAGACTCCGACTCATATCAGAGACTCCATCCACAACCAGGATTGGGCTACCTCAATAGATCTGAAGGACACTTACTTTCAGATCCCTTTACGCCCATCCCACGGATGATACTTAACGGTTCGTCTGGCAGGGTCGGGTGTTCCCAGTTCAAGGTGCTCCCCTTTGGCCTCTCCCTGGCACCCTTCCTCTTCACGAAGGTGGTGAAGGAGATGGCCTCCCTGGCCAGACAGGAGGACATTCGCCTCACGGTATACATGGACGACTGGCTTCGTCCTGGCTTCCTCCCGGGCCCAGTACCATCCCACACAAAAACATCTTCTGCACCTCTGTTCCACACTAGGATTTGTCACCAACCTCAACAAGTGCGAACTCAACCCAGCCAGAACCCTTACCCTCCTGGGGATGATGGAGTCCCTCTCGTCCCTCATTCCCCTGGGCCGGGTTCCTAAGCGCCAAATCCCAAAGGGAGTTCCATTGTCGTCGGTCTCAGACCTCCGATCGCTGGGATCAGACCATTCCCCTCAGGCCTTGTTCCAATGGGCTATGGTAGAGTGGCTCAACCCCTCCACACCGACCCCTGGGGGTCCCATCTCTCTCCCAACCCAGCCCCTGGAACTCTATACAGACTCCTCCAACTCGGGCTGGGGCGCCCACTTGGAGAACAGTCATGCCTCAGGAGTGTGGGGGATGCACAGACTGCCCGTCTCCACATCAACGTCCTGGAGTTGGTAGTAGTCAGGCTTGCCCTCCTCCGCTTCCAACCCCAGGTCTCGCACACGACTTGTTCTCCTGCTCAAGGACAACACTTTGGTGGCTTGCTGTGTCAACAAAGGGGGGCTCGCTCCATCGGCCTCTCCCTCCAGACAGAGGCACTCCCCCGCTTGTTTGTGTCATGCACGGGGAATCACCCTCTGCGCGAGACACATAGCAGGGACCTGCAATATCCTGGCAGACTCCCTCAGCCGGTCCAGGTCCCTCCTTCACACGGAATGGACCCTCAGCAGGCTAACCCTAACCTCGGTGTGGGAACATTGGTTCAGGCCCATGGTCGACCTCTTTGCCACCTGATTCAACCATCGTCTGCCAGTGTATGTCTCTCCCGTCCCCGATCCCCAAGTGTATGCAATCAACGCTCTCTCTCTTCCCTGGTCAGGCCTCATAGCATACACCTTTCCCCCCTTCCCAGTCCTCCACAAGGTGATCAGGAAGGCGAGGCTAGAAAGACCCAGGCTCTCCTCATAACCCATGGTGGCCGACCCAGTCCTGGTTTCCGGACCTCAAGTCCCTCACCCATGTTACCCCCCCTCCAGTTGAACACTTGGTGGGACATGCTCAGGCAACTCTACTCGGGTCGCCCTCACTCCAACCCCCAGCTGCTCCACTTTTTTTGCCTGGCTCCTGTGCCAGCCCAACTGCGAGCACCTGCCTCTGCCTCCCAGATGGACAGATCCCAGTCCGTCCTAAACATAATCGCGGGGGACGGGGGCCTCACAGGACCTACGGGACCTAGCGACGGCCTTGCACAGGCCATCATTGAGTCCCTCTATGATTACTAATGGGAGAGATGGGTCTCCTGGTGCTCAGACAACTCTGTTCCCCATGATCACTCTTCCAATCTCCAGATAGGCATCTTCTATCTCACCTATCCTCCTCTTTTAAGCTCTCTGCTAGCTCCATACGGGGCTACAGGTCGGCTATCTGCACCACTATTCGCCAACTCATGGACCCTCCTTTGAGAATGACTTCCTTCTCAAAGAGATCTCTAGGGGGGTGGCTCTACGTGAGTCCCAGTCCCTAGGCGCATCCCCCTTTAGGACCTCCTTATTGTCCTGGACGCTCAGAAAACCCCCTTTTGAGCCTATCCCACCCTCCCTTTGACCTTCTCCCTGAAGACCACATTTCTCCTCGCCCTGGCTTCAGCCAGAAGGTGAAGCGAGATCCATGCCCTCAGCGGGGACCCCAGAGACATTGCCTTCCATAGGACGGCTCTGTCTCTCAAACGTTTCTCCTGAATTCTTAGCTAAGAATCAGGAACCGGGCACTGCCTCACCCTCCCTCGTCATCCGCTCACTGGCGGATATCCTAGGAGGAGGGGAGAGCAGGGGAGACATGGACCTGTGCCCTTCTAGGTGTCTGAGACACTACTGGAAACTCTCGCACCCCAGGCGCTCCTCCCAGAGACATCTCCTTATTTCTATCAACCCCAATAATAAGAAAGACATCTCGGCTGGCACTATCTCTAGGTGTCTTTCCAAGACGGTGAGATCTGCCTGCGCCCAGGCGTACAAGGATCTCCCCGCCCTATCTCCCCCCGGGCCCTTGAGGTCAGAGCGCTGGCCACTTCCGCAGTGTTCCAGCACTCTGTCCACTTGCGCCATCTACTGGAGGCTGCCTACTGGCGTTTGGAAAATCCCTTTATAAACTTTTATTTAAGGGATATCCACATGCCATGGGCTGATGGTTCTAAAGGGATCTCCTTTGTGGCGGCTAATGCAGCTATATCGGTTAACCCCAAGAACCACTAGGGCACTCGGCCCTCCTCCGATTCCTTTAAATTCTTCTATGGTCTGACATGGTATAGTATATGACGCCAAAATGGGAAGTTTTTATCGTACTCCCTGTTTGGCTAGTATACTTACCATGTCAGACTCTAATGCCCGCCCTACATTCCTCTGGCGCCAAGGTTCTCGGTGTTACCTTGCGCGCAGGCCTGCTGAATGGGGAACAGAAGCGGCCACTGGCTTTCTTCCTATGGCGGAAGTAGGGTGAGCGTCACGTGACTGTCTTATTACTGCATTAGCCACAAAAATTCAGCCTGGCAGAGCTGACTGACTGCCGTTGAATGCTATGGTCTGACATGGTAAGTATACTAGCCAAACAGGGAGTATAACAAATCCCCATTGTAGTGTAGTGGCCTGTTCCTTTGTGTCAGTGTTGCTGATTGGCTGTGATGATGTTGGGTGGCTTATTGTGCTCAGTGTAGAAAACTACTGTGTAGTGTAGTGGCCTGTTCCTTTGTGTCAGTGTTGCTGATTGGCTGTAATGTGTGTGTGGTATATTGTGCTCCATGTAGAAAACTAGTGTGCCTGTTCCTTTGTGTTGGTGATTGGCTGTAATGTGTGTGATGGTATATTGTGCTCCGTGTAGAAAACTAGTGTGTAGTGGCCTGTTCCTTTGTGTTGGTGATTGGCTGTAATGTGTGTGATGGTATATTGTGCTCTCCGTGTAGAAAACTAGTGTGTAGTGGCCTGTTCCTTTGTGTCGGTGGTTTTTGTTACGCTCGGTGTAGAAAACTACAGAGTGTAGTGACCTGTTCCTTTGTGTTGGTGATTGGCTGTAATGTGTGTGTGATGGTATATTGTGCTCCATGTATAGAAAACTAGTGTGTAGTGGCCTGTTCCTTTGTGTCGGTAGTTTGTTACGCTCAGTGTAGAAAACTACAGAGTGTAGTGGCCTGTTCTTTTGTGTTGGTGATTGGCTGTAATGTGTGTGATGTATATATTGTGTGGCTGTAATGTGTGTGATGATGGTATATTGTGCTCCATGTAAAAAAAGTGTGTAGTGGCCTGTTCCTTTGTGTCGGTGTTGGTGATAGGCTGTTGATATTTGATGGCCTGTTCCTTTGTGTCGGTGTCGCTGATTGGCTGTGTTGATGTCTGATGGCCTGTTCCTTTGAGTCGGTGTTGCTGATTGGCTGTGTTGATGTCTGATGGCCTGTTCCTTTGTGTTGGTATCACTGATTGGTTGTGTTGATGTCTTATGGCCTGTTGCTTTGTGTCGGTGTTGTACAGGGTTCGTACGCTCCTTGAAACTCCTTGATTTCTGAGAGCCAATTTCAAGACCTTGAAACCCCTTGAAAATCAATAAAATATGGTTATGGTGACCAAACCTCCATGAAAACCCTTGAAAATCAAACCATCGTCTCCTAAAAAATTTAATGTGGCAAGAAAAAAATGGCAGTTTGATTTTTCTGCATTCAGGTTGATGAAAAAATATTTTCAAAAAATTTTTACATCATCGCGATCCCGTGTTGTCATCTGCTAAAGAATGAACCAAGGGAGATAATTTGTAACTTCTGCAATTTTTAAATTCTATGCATGCGTGAAGAAAAGGTCTTGCACTTCCGGCTTGTTCAGTTCATTGTGAACGGAGTTTCAAAATGTTTGTGGCTGGGATAAACCCGAGTTTTCTGACTGGGGGAGAGAAGACAAAGCAAACAAACATGCCTGCTACTGCACAGTCTGCAAAAAAAGTTTCGATGTGCGAGCAATGGGCGAGAGTGCCTTGGCTAGCCACAGCAAAGGAAAAAAGCATGTGGCTCTACTGGCGGCGAGATCTTCAGCAGCGATATCCATCTCATACTTTCTTACGAACAAAGACGGCAGCAGCAGCGTCGAACGTGAATGTTGCATCGTCATTAAATCGGATTATCCTGATCGTGATGTTTCCGTGCGCGAATCCAGTACCAGCTCTTCAGCTACAGTGGACTCGTTTTGCACAAAGACAGATGTGCTGAAATCTGAAATTCTGTGGACATTGCACGCTGTAAACGCGCACCAAAGCTTCAGCTCTAGTGAACAGAATTCTCAGATTTTTCAAACAATGTTTCCAGATAGTCAAATCGCCAAAGGATTTCAGTGTGGTGAGGGAAAATCAAGGTATTTGGCGACATTTGGCATTGCACCTCACTTTCATTCATTGCTGAAAAAAAGAACACAAGAAGAATCAAACTACGTGCTGTTGTTTGACGAAAGTCTAAACAAAGAACTGAAGCTTATTCAGCTTGATACACATGCGCATTTGGACTGATGGTATGGTGAGAAGTGAATACCTGACTTCAGAATTTCTGGGCCATGCTTATGCCAGCAACATTTATGAATTGTTGGAACCCATCATCACTGAGCTGGGACACAGAAAACTGCTACAATATCAATGGATGGACCAGATGTCAACTGGAAGGTAAGATTGTGCATTCAGGTTTGAAAGGAAACTTGTGGACCTGTAGATAAATCACACATACACACACACACACACACACACACACAGAGGCACACACACAACACACACACACACCAAACCTAGTGTAAGCACCACTCTTAGGCCCTTCACTCCCTTTCTCATATTTTCACTTCTACGTCAAAGTCCCACATGTAAGGTACTCAAAATCACCCAACATGTGTAAGCCTTAATTTTCATTCATGGAAATGTTAAATTTTACAAACCTAGTGTAAGCATCACTCTTAGGCCCTTCACTCCCTTTCTCATATTTTCACTTCTGCCTCAAAATCAGAAGTACTCAGAAGTACACAACATATTTAAGCCTTTATTTTCATTCATGGAAATTTTAAAATTTACAGGACTGTTGACTTCTGATCATGGTGACTGATACTTAGAAACTTGTTTTAACATGCCAATACTACTTCTACTACTACTACTACTGCTGCTGCTGCTGCTGCTGCTGTACTCGAAGTACTTAATGAGTTTGTTATTTCTGTAATGAAATGAGGATAGCTTTCAGCTGCTCACGAGTGGAGTCTATATGTCTATATGTCTGTCTGTCTGTCTGTCTCTCTTTTCTTTTCTGTCTTTTCTGTCTGTCTCTCTTTCTCTTTTCTTTTTCTCTTTCTCTCCAGTTTTTTAACGTTGTGTGTGTGTGTGTGTGTGTGTGTGTGTGTGTGTGTGTGTGTGTGCACACATGTGTGCACGCAAGTGTGCACACCTTCTCTACAGCTGGCTTCTAATGGCTGTAATGCTATTTTTTTTTTTTCCTATGGACTGCCTCATTCTTTATTAAAGTTCACTTTTGTCTATTGTATACGAGTTTTTTAAAAATAGTTTTTATCAAATAACTATTTCTAAGAGTGGTATACATGGTTTTCTTATTTGCTTTTCCTTAATTTTTGTTGGGACACGACACACACACGCGCGCGCGCGCGCGCGCACACACTCACACACACACACACACACACACACACACACACACACTTACACTCACATTCACTCATGAGACACACACACACACACACACACACTCGCACTCACACTCAAAAACCCACATAAATCTGGACCACACTTACTAGTTTCTATAGTTTCCTTGTATTGTGCAGGTATATGATGAGATACAGAAGGACCTGAGTAAGCAGTCGAGTATGAAGATGCTTCAGACAGGGAGTTGTGGACTACACAGCTTGCACAATGCCTTCAGAGCTGGTTGTACTGCTGCTGGTTGGGATGTAGATAATATTCTGTCCAAGCTGCACACACTGTTCCTGGATTGCCCTGCCCGCCATGAAGACTTCACAGTTGTGACGGGTGTAAATGTTTTCCCTTTGAAGTTCTGCAGTCATAGGTGGCTGGACCAGTGACTTTCCAGACTTTTAACAGTTCTTTTATGTAAAATGACTTTCCAAGTAGTACTAATAGTACTTCTGCTTTCTGCTGCTGTGAAGTAACAGCTGATTAAGTCGTCCAAGAGCAGAAAACAGGTAACAGGCATATCCTTTCAGGCATGTGTTGATGTCTTGAATTTTGAAAAATCACCTTGAAAACTCCTTGAATTTTGTTCTTGGGAGTCTGTAGGAACCCTGTTGTAGATGGGCTGTGTTGATGTCTGATGGCCTGTTCCTCTGTGTCAGTGTCGCTGATTGGTTGTGTTGATGTCTGATGGCCTGTTCCTCTGTGTTGTTATCGCTGATTGGTTGTGTTGATTATGGCTGATCCTGGTGTTGTTATCGCTGATGGTCTGATGATGTCTGATGGCCTGCTGTGTGCAGGATGTCAGCTGGAGTTCCACCTGGTCAACGACCCCCCTGCTCTGGAGGAAGAGGAGTACACGGCTGATTTCCCGGCACCCTCGGGTCCCATGCACGGTCCCGCCCCCGCCTCCCCAGAACTGTCGACCACCGCCATCGTCACCTTTGAAACGGAGGGCTTCAGCATCCTGAGCGACAGCAGTCAGCCTGGCCCCAGTGAAGCAGAGAATCACAGCTATGATTTTTATAACTGAGTGTTGAATGGGGGATGGGAAGGTGGGGGATGGGGGGGTGGGGGGGGGGGGGGGGGGGGGGGGAGTCAGGGCAGTGTTCACCTGACGGAGCGTTGCTGCTTCTTTCTCATAGACAATGTCCAAGGTAGATGGGGCCTGGAGGGGAGTTCTAGCTATGTTTGATTTGTGATATCTTCTTCTTCTTCTTCCGCAGCTTTTTTTTTTTTTTTTTTTTTTTTTTTTTCCTTGTTTGCTTTAATGTCTTAAAGGCTCAACACACACACACACACACACACACACTCGCACTTGTGTGCATGCCCGCACCCTTACACTCAGGGAAAAGAACTAAACTGGAAAGGAAGGGTAAAAGTGTTGTGCCGTCATGAAGCGACATCAGAAGTGCAGGTCAGGTTGAGGATGGTCAGGGGTTACTGCCCCTGTCCTGAGCACAAGCACAGGGAAACCTCCCCAGTCCACTGCAACACCACACACCCCTGGCAAACACTGAGACCTCCCCCAGTCCACAGCTACACCGCACACCCCTGGCAACCACTGGTTAACAATGGGGGGGGGGGGGGGGGGGGGGGGATGGGGAAGGGGGAGGAGGGAAAACAATGGGAAGGGGAGACGTTTATCTATTTGATCAAACTGAAGTAAGAACGACCGAATAAAGTGGAGATCAAACATCTATAAACTATAATTATGATAGGCCTGTTGAAAGAAATGTGGTAAACTTATGTCATAGGCCTGTGTGGAAATGTGGTCAACTGTATGATAGGCCTGTGGAAGGAAATGAGGTAAACTATATGATAGGCCTGTGGAAGGAAATGAGGTAAACTATATGATAGGCCTGTGGAAGGAAATGAGGTAAACTATATGATAGGCCTGTGAATGTGGTAAAAACTAAGTGATAGGCCTGTGGAAAGAAATGTGCTAAACTATATGATCGGCCTGGGGAAGTAAGTGTGGTAAATTATATGATAGGCCTGTGTAGAAATGTGGTAAACTATATGATTGGCCTCTGGAAGGAAAATGTGGTAAACTATATGATAGGCCTGTGTAGAAATGTGGTAAACTATATGATTGGCCGGTGGAAGGAAATGTGGTAAACTATATGATAGGCCTGTGAAATGTGGTAAACTATATGACAGGCCTGTGAAATGTGGTAAACTATATGTTAGGCCTGTGGAAGGAAATTGGTAAACTATATGATAGGTCTGTGGAAGGAAATGTGGTAAACTATATGATAGGCCTCTGGATGGAAATGTGGTAAATTATATGATAGGCCTGTGGAAGGAAATGTGGTAAACTATATGACAGGCCTGTGAAATGTGGGAAACTATATGATAGGCCTGTGGAAGGAAATTGGTAAACTATATGATAGGCCTGTGGAAGGAAATGTGGTAAACTATATGATAGGCCTCTGGATGGAAATGTGGTAAACTATATGATCGGCCTGTGTAGAAATGTGTTCAAACTGTTTAATTGGCTCTGGAAGGAAATGTGGTAAACTATATGATAGGCCTGTGAAATGTGGTAAACTATATGATAGGTCTCTGGAAGGAAATGTGGTGAACTATATGATAGGCCTGTGGAAAGAAATGTGGTAAACTATATGAAAGGCCTGTGAAATGTAAACTATATGAGAGGCCTGTGAAATGTGGTAAACTATATGACATGCCTGTAAAATGTGATAATCTAAATGATAAGCCTGTGGAAAGAAATGTGGTAAACTATATGAGAGGCCTGTGAAATGTAAACTATATGAGAGGCCTGTAAAATGTGATAAACTAAATGATAGGCCTGCGGAAAGAGATGTGGTAAACTATATGATAGGCCTGTGGAAATAGATGTGGTAAACTATATGATAGGCCTGTGGAAATAGATGTGGTAAACTATATGATAGCCCTGTGTAGAAATGTGGTAAACTATATGATTGGCCGGTAGAAGGAAATGTGGTAAACTATATATGATAGGCAGCTGTGAAATGTGGTAAACTATATGATAGGCCTCTGGAAGGAAATGTGGTAAACTATATGATAGGCTTGTGGAAGGAAATGTGGTAAACTACATGATAGGCTTGTGGAAGGAAATGTGGTAAACTACATGATAGGCTTGTGGAAGGAAATGTGGTAAACTACATGATAGGCTTGTGGAAGGAAATGTGGTAAACTATATGATAGGCTTGTGGAAGGAAATGTGGTAAACTATATGATAGGTTTGTGGAAGGAAATGTGGTTATTGATACGATGACAGGCCTGTGGAAGGGAATAATCCAAACATTGGTTAATTGAAGGATGACAGAAATCCCTATCGCTCCTGCTCCTTTCACACAGTGGGGGATGTTCTAAGTGGTCAGACATTTTGAAGTCTGGTAGCTTGGGAGAGAGAAATTGGAGGGGAGGACGATGGGAGGTGAAAACGACCAGAAAAGCCAATCAGATTCCTGGCGAGTCTTGCGAGTTTTACACAGATTTTACTGGGGGCATTTGTCATGACACAAAAGTGTGTGATGCACTCATTTATTGATAGTTATTGTCTTTTTTTTCTCTTCATCTTGTGCAAATAGGATAACAGTGGTGTAGTAGTGTGTGTATTGTTGACAGTATTTCATGGAGTCCTGCTCATGGTTTTTAGAAACAAAAGAGATGTGGGAGGGAAAAGTAGAAGCCAAGTGAAGGTGGAGGATCTGTGATGGTGAAGAGGATGTGTGGGGTGAACCAGATCTCTGTAGATAGCAGTCACTGTCTTCAGGATGAATCGGGGCCCATACATGGCAAACTGGGGGGGGGGGGGGGGGGGGGGGGGGGGATGTTTTTTTTTTTTCATTATGGTTTGAAAACAGTCTGTTTAAAGTTTAGCAAGCATCAGATCAGTGTGTGTTGATGCACAGGTGGGCGGCAGTTTAGCAGATTATTTTTCATAAGAAGACCTGGTGAGGGGAACCAGCTTTTTAATGATGAGCAACCTCAACAGATACGCTGGCCAGTGAAACGGCATTTTGAAGTAAAGTCCACCCAGCCAAAAGCAGCCAGATTTTCCCTGCCTAGGGCTGGCTTGCAATGGAGAAAGAGGACATGCCACAGTTGTTTGGAAGGTTTGGCCATATTTTATAGTTACTGCAGTATTCAGACAACTCCTGCCGCCCTTTATATCTCCCTGAAGATCTTGCCTGATGATTGTGGCATTGAACTTGCCCAGGGTAATGGAGATCTCCCTGAAGGCCTTGCCTGATGATTGTGGCATTGAACTTGCCCAGGATGATGGAGATGTTTTTGGAAAGTGTTCTTACCAAAGTGCCACAAGATCCCAGAGTTGCTGTGGTGAGTGGCAGCTGGGGCATGAACTCAGTGGGTCTGTCAACAGAGGCTGATCCAACAGCAATGATAGCCATCCCCTGGTGATTGACATGTATGGGTCACCGGTGCAGTCCTCTCCTTTGTTGTGTATCACCGATATCTCTTCCCCTGCGAAGGAAGACTGCTGCAGTGTGGGCAGTGAAGCGGATGTGGATGTGGTGTGGGACATATAGTGACTGTGCTGGCTTCGCCTGTCCTCACCGCAGTGGTGGACTTGTGTTGTGAACATCGGTATTCCCCGTCTAATGGATCACAATAAACTCTGGAAACGGGACTGCTGGCCTTTCTCTGTCAGCTGGTGTGTTGCTGTTGTGTGTGTCTTTGTGCTGGTCAGCCCAGGGATTTTTTTGAGTTGGAGGGGGGGGGGGGGTCCACATCAGGGTTCTGCTCTGACTAGGTTCAACATACCTCCACCTGGTTTTAGTAATTGTCCTGCTGGATGTGTGTGTGGGTACCTCAGTCTTGTGTTGTCATTCTGCGTGTGTTGTCGGGAGGACATTTCACTGTTCTATGAATTGCCATGTTGGGAGTACTTCCTCACCATTCTGTTCATTGTCAGGTTTGGAAATAAATGTTTGGATAACCGTGGTTTTGTCCCCTCCTGGCTGTGATGGTGGTGATGTCTGCTGGTTGTCACTGTGTGCTGGTGACGCTTTGTTCTTCTCCTCCTTGTATGGTGGGTTGGCTTGGTTGTCCTTAACCTTGTGTAATGGTCATGTCTCTTTAAGCACTTCACCTGTTTTAGGTGTGTTGTCCTTTTTCCCTTAAAGACTATGTCTTCTGCTGGCCCTCACCTTTCAGTGTGATGTCTTCTGTTGGCCCTCACCTTTCAGTGTGATGTTATCTTCTCTTGGCCCTTACTTTTCATTGTGATGTTGTCTCCTGTTGGCCCTCACCTATCAGCACGATGTTGTCTTCTGTTGGCCCTCGCCTTTCAGCATGATGTTGTCTCCTGTTGGCCCTCATCTTTCAGCGTGATGTTGTCTCCTGTTGGCCCTTACTTTTCAGTGTGATGTTGTCTCCTGTTGGCCCTCACCTTTCAGCACAATGTTGTCTTCTGTTGGCCCTACCTTTCAGTGTGATGTTGTCTTCTGTTGGTCCTCACCTTTCATTGTGTATGTTGTCTTCACTTAGCCCTCACCTTTCAGTGTGATGTTGTCTTCTGTTGGACCTCACCTTTCAGTGTGATGTTGTCTTCTGTTGGACCTCACCTTTCAGTGTGATGTTGTCTTCACTTGGCCCTCACCTTTCAGTGTGGTGTTGTCTCCTGTTGGCCCTCACCTTTCAGTGTGATGTTGTCTTCTGTTGGCCCTCACCTTTCAGTGTGATGTTGTCTTCTGTTGGCCCTCACCTTTCAGTGTGATGTTGTCTTCTGTTGGCCCTCACCTTTCAGCATGATGTTGTCTTCTGTTGGTCCTCACCTTTCAGTGTGATGTTGTTGTCTCCTGTTGGCCTCACCTTTCAGCGTGATGTTGTCTCCTGTTGGCCTTCACCTTTCAGTGTGATGTTGTCATCTGTTGGCCCTCACCTGCCCTCACCTTTCAGCGTGATGTTGTCTCCTGTTGGCCCTCACCTTTCAGTGTGATGTTGTCATCTGTTGGCCCTCACCTTTCAGCGTGATGTTGTCTTCTGTTGGCCCTCGCCTTTCAGCATGATGTTGTCATCTGTTGTCCCTCACCTTTCAGCGTGATGTTGTCTTCTGTTGGCCCTCACCTTTCAGCGTGATGTTGTCTCCTGTTGGCCCTTACCTTTCAGTGTGATGTTGCCATCTGTTGGCCCTCACCTTTCAGCGTTTTGTTGTCTTCTGTTGGCCCTCACCTTTCAGCGTGATGTTGTCTCCTGTTGGCCCTCACCTTTCAGCGTGATGTCTCCTGTTGTCCCTCACCTTTCAGTGTGGTGTTGTCTCCTGTTGGCCCTCACCTTTCAGCACAATGTTGTCTTCTGTTGGCCCTCACCTTTCAGTGTGATGTTGTCTTCTGTTGGACCTCACCTTTCAGTGTGATGTTGTCTTCACTTGGCCCTCACCTTTCAGTGTGGTGTTGTCTCCTGTTGGCCCTCACCTTTCAGTGTGATGTTGTCTTCTGTTGGCCCTCACCTTTCAGTGTGATGTCTTCTGTTGGCCCTCACCTTTCAGCATGAAGTTGTCTTCTGTTGGCCCTCACCTTTCAGCGTGATGTTGTCTTCTGTTGGCCCTCACCTTTCAGCGTGATGTTGTCTTCTGTTGGCCCTCACCTTTCAGTATGATTGTCTTCTGTGGCCCTCACCTTTCAGTATGATGTTGTCTTCTGTTGGCCCTCACCTTTCAGTGTGATGTCTTCTGTTGGCCCTCACCTTTCAGCATGAAGTTGTCTTCTTCTGTTGGCCCTCACCTTTCAGCATGAAGTTGTCTTCTGTTGGCCCTCACCTTTCAGTATGGTGGTGTCTCCTGTTGGCCCTCACCTTTCAGTATGATGTTGTCTTCTGTTGGTCCTCACCTTTCAGCGTGATGTTGTTTTCTGTTGGCCCTCTCCTTTCAGTGAGATGTTGTCTCCTGTTGGCCCTCACCTTCAGTGTGATGTTGTCTCCTGTCCTTTCCCTTTTGTGAAGATGGTGTCTATTGTTGTTCATCATCTTGTGATAGCATTGTCTCTTCACCTGTTGTGATGATGTCTTTTGTTGTTCATCATCTTTTGTGATGGTGTCGTCTCTTCGCCTGTTATGATGATGATGTTCTTTGTTCTTTCCTTTTTGTGATTATGTTGTCTTTTGTTGTCCTTTGTCGTTTGTGATCGTGTTGTCTATTCATCTGTTGTGATGATGTTGTCTTTTGTTGTCCATCTTTTGTGATAGTGTTGTCTCATCACCTCTTGTGATGATGATGATGTCTTTTGTTGTCATTCATGTTTTGTGATAATGTTGTCTCTTCATCTGTTGTGATGATGTTGTCTTTTGTTGCCCTTCTTGTGGTAATGTTTTCTATTGTTGTCCCACAACCATTGTCAGTATGTGATGATGATGTTTCTTCACCTTTTTCTGATGATGATGTCATTCGTTGCCCTTCACATTGTGTGAGGGTGTCAAGGTTCCTCCTTATCTGATGATGTCATTGGTTGCCCTTCACATTGTGTGAAGGTCAAGGCTCCTCCAGATTGGCAGTGTTGTGAATTTCAACCAAAAAACTGGCAAACTGGCAAAGAGGATCAGCTGGCGAGGGGGGGGGGGGGGGGGGGGGGGGGGGGGGGGGGAAAAAAAATGTTTTAATTGGTTGGAAAAAAAGTTCAGGGGAAAGAACAAAAGTGGCAAACCACAAGGTGCTGGTCACTCTTTTGTTTTAATAACAGACAACATGGAGAGAGGATCTGTTAGTGCAGGCACTTGAAGGCCAAATAATGTGAGACCCATGAGGGCAAGGCACTGTAGAAGAGAAAGAGATTGACCCAAGCTGTAGGATGCACAGCACACTCGGCGATCTTCCATCTGAGATTGAAGTCATGGTCATCTTTGAAATCGAAGGACAAACAAGAAGAAGGAGCCAATGGTCAGTGTGGTGTAGGGCAAGGCACTGCAGAAGAGATAGAGACTGACCCAAGCTGTAGGAGCCAATGGTCCTGGGTGTGTTGGAATAGAAACGTGGACATGCAGCACTCCATGCTTCGATCTGTGGCAGATTGCTCCATTTTGAATGCCAGTTCGCTTGTCTGCGTCAAGGCCTCCTGCCAGACAGTCAAATTTCAGAGATTTTGGTGTGCCTCAGTGTGCGCTGTGGATGATGTCTATTGTTGTCCTTCACCTTTTGTGATGATGATGTCTGTTGTTGTCCTTCACCTTTTGTGATGATGATGTCTGTGTTGTGTCCATCTTTTGTGATGATGGTGTCCTTTACCTGTCATGATGATGTTGTCTTTTGTTGTCCTTCACTTTTTATGATTATGTTGCCTTTTGTTGTTGTTCACCTTTTGTGATGATGTTGTCTTTTGTTGTTGACTTTTTGTGATGATGTTGTCCTTCACCTTTCATGATGATGTTGTCTTTTGTTGTCCTTCACTTTTTATGATCATCTTGTCTTTTGTTGTCCTTTACTTTTTATGATAATGTTGTCTTTTGTGTGTCCTTCACCTTTCATGGTGATGTTGTCTTTTGTTTTTTCTTCACCTTTCATGATAATGTTGTCTTTTGTTGTCCTTCACCTTTCATGGTGATGTTGTCTTTTGTTGTCCTTCACCTTTCATGATAAAGTTGTCTTTTGTTGTTCTTCACCTGTCATGATGATGTTGTCTTTTGTTGTCCTTAAAGTTTCAAAACAATGGCTTTTGTTGTCCAACTTTTTGATGATGATACAGGCTGGAGAACTCTTCTCGGATCTGAGAATTTTTGAGAACACCACTGCCAACTTGCTGACTGCCAACTTGCAAGAAAAACAAAAGAGCCAGAAAAAAAAAAAAAAAAAGACTGCTGCAAAAAGAAAAAAAAAACCCAAAACATGAAGTACTTTATGACCACAAGTCTCGTACCATATCCATAGATATTGTCAGAGCAATCATCATGATCATGTAGATTTGGTGAATGTTGGAAAATATTTTCAAAATAATCAACTCTGAAGTTATGTAGTGAATGGTGGAAAATAATATCATCAGAACAGTCATTATCATGCAGTGGTTTGGTGCATGGTGAAAGACAATAGTTCGGAAGCGGACTGTAGTGGACACTTTTTGGAGCAACCTGATTCAAGGCATTCCCCCCTTTGGGGTAGCTCACTCACATTCCTCACCTCGGGGTCTCATGCTGGAAGAGGTCTTTAATGAACTGGACTTGTGTTTTCTAAATGACAAATCACCAACATACATGCACTCTTCAAATGGTACCCTTTCGTGTTTGGATTTGTCAGTGTGCGATCCTTCATTAGTTCTAGACTATGATTGGTCAGTTCACGATGATCTGCACGGGAGCGACCATTTCCCGGTAATACTTTCTCCAATTTTGAAGGAACCTGTTTCGTTTCCTCAGTATTTTTGCTTTAAAAGGGCAAATTGGGATTTCTTTCATTCAGCCGTAACTGATAAGCTAGATGCCGAAATCATTTTCCGATCAGAAGACCCAGCGGAGTCCTTTACAAATATTTGTTTATCATGTGCGAGAGATACCATCCCACTCACGAAACCAGGTGCACAACTACCTGGTGGTACGCCATGGTACAACCAGGACTGTAAGAATGCTTGCAATGTTCGCAAGAGGGCCCAACGTTTAGTTTTTCAGCATCCTGTGGCCCCGAACGTTCAGTCTTATCGGAGGAAAAAAGCAAAGGCGAGGTTTGTTTGTAAAAGAAGTAGACGAGTATCTTGGAGAAATTTCTGCTCTTCGCTTACATCAAACATTTCCAAGAAAAAAATCTGGAGAGTTGTTAAAAAAATTAGGGGCAAGAACAGCTGCCCTTCAGTCCACCATTTAAAACTTGATGATACACTCATCACTGACAAACAAGCTGTGGTTAACTTGCTAGCTTCCACCATAGAAACCAACTCCTCCTCCTCTAGTCAAAAATCTGCCGCCTTTTTAAAGATCAAAACGCAAGCAGAAAAAAAGAAGCTCGACTTTACCTCACCCAATCAAGAAGACTACAACTTGCCCTTTAATCTAAATGAACTGAAATCTGCCTTGCAGGCATGTCACGATTCCGCACCTGGTCTTGATGAAATACATTATCAACTCTTAAAACACCTTCCTGACTCGGGTCTTAACATTCTGCTTCAAATTTATAACCATGTCTGGACGTCTGGGTCTTTCCCAGCTTCATGGAAAAGGGCCGTAATCGTTCCCATTCCGAAGCAGGGAAGGATCATTCAAACCCAACCAACTATCGTCCAATAGCCTTAACGAGCTGTGTTTGTAAGGTGATGGAAAAAAATGGTAAATGGTAGGCTCATGTGGAAATTGGAAACTGATGGGCTTTTAGCCATGGAACAGTGTGGTTTTAGAAAGCATCACTCTACCATGGACCATTTAATCAGATTGGAAACCACCATTCGAAACTCTTTTTTACAGAAAAAGCATGCATGTTGTTGCCATTTTTTTTTGACATAGAGAAGGCCTATGACACGACGTGGAAGTATGGAATCCCGTCAGATCTCCATCGGATGGGCTTCCGTGGCAATCTCCCAGTGTTCATACAGCAGTTTTTGGCAGACAGATCCTTCCAGGTCCGTGTGGGGACAACATTATCAGAAATTCATAGCAGAAATGGGTGGGTGTTCACAAGGCAGTATCCTTTCTCCAGCCCTGTTTAGTATAAAAATAAACGAAATTGTCAATTTGTCAACCAAGGTTCAGATTGCTCTCTTTTTGTGGATAATTTCGCCCTTTATGCATCTGGGAAATCATTCGCTGGTGTACAGCGCCAACTCCAGTTGTGTGTTTATAAAATCCAACACAGTGGCAGTCAAAAATGGGTTCAAGTTTTCATCCGTTAAAACAGAGTGCATCCACTTTCACAATTTCAGACAACTTTTTCCACCACCAGAAATTTTCATAGATAAGGCTCAAATTTCCTGCTGTCACAGAAGCCAAATTTTTGGGCGTTACCTTTGACCAAAAGTTAAATTTTAAAGCCCATATTCAGAAGTTGAAAACATCGTGCCTCAAAGCCATGAATATCCTCCGTCCGTGTAGTGGCTCATACGGATTGGGGTGCAGACAAACGCACACTTCTCCATCTTTACAGGGCGTTAGTTCGATCCAAGTTGGACTACGGCAGCATTATTTACGGCGCCGCTAGAGCCTCGTATCTAAAAGTCCTAGACCCAGTTCACCATCAGGGTCTTCGTCTCTGTCTTGGAGCATTGCGCACCACCCCTGTGTGTACAGCCTGTACGCAGAGGCAGGTGAGCCCTCACTGTCCAACCGCAGGCTGAAACTGTCTCTGAACTATTATATCAGACTGCTCTCGGAACCAGAGAACCCTGCCTATGACTGTGTCTTTGACCCTCAGTTCCAAAGCAAATTTGAAAACAACCCTAACTGTATTCCGCCGTTTGGTCTTCGTATGCAGCCTCACGCGCGGAATGCAGGTCTAGACCTAGGAGTTGTGTCCGATTTTTCCAAGTTTCCAGATCAACCTCCGTGGACCTTTTCACACCAGAGGTTCGTTTTGATCTTGCAGCTTTTCGCAAAGAGTCCACCAGCTCTCTGCATACATACAAGGCGTTGTATGCTGACCTTTGTTTCAGAATTCCCATCCTATCAGAAAATGTTCACTGACGGTTCCAAGTCTGAAGATGGAGTGGCCTGTGCAGCCTATTGCCCTGGTGCTCCTCCTTCTCAAATACGGTTGGAACATATTCATTCGGACGCTTCTGCTTACTCTGCTGAACTTACAGCTCTGGTTCTGGCACTGAGGATAATCTCGCAGTCTACGAAGAGGGACTTTCTGGTTCTGTCGGATTCACTGTCAGCTTTGGAGGCCATAGCTGGCCGAAACCTTCAGTATCCCGAACTCTTACACTTTTTCGAACTTTTGACCAAGTTGAAAGTGGAGGGTTTACATATTATTCTGGCTTGGGTTCCTGGTCATGTTGGCATCGGAGGGAATGAGATGGTTGATCGTTTGGCCAAGAATGCCACAAGAGAGAATCTGTCAAACACACCTATCCCCTGCTCAGATCTGAAACCCAAAATTAACGATTATGTCAGAGACCTCTGGCAGGAGGATTGGAATACACAGACGGATAACAAACTCTTGCAGATCCGTCCAAACCTAAAGGAGTTCCTCCCACCTTCGTCTGGTGGTCATAAAGAAGAAACAGTTCTGTGCCAGCTGCACACTGGCCATTCGTACCTTTTAAAGGGTGAAGAAGCTCCATGGTGCATTCCATGTCATGTTCCACTCACAATGAAACATATTCTTTTGGAGTGTTGGGACTTGCACGATGTGAGACACAAACATTTTACAGCAGATTCCATGAAAATCTTGTTCAGAGATGTTCCGCCTGACACGGTCTTTGGGTTCTTGAAAGAGATTAACATTTTTCATCGGATCTGAGATTTTACAGTGGAAAGTTTTTTAACAAACTTCTGGATGTGTTTTTGGACGTATTTTAAAGAATTGTATGAATGACTGCCTAGTGGGTTGTTTTTAACGTGGTGACGGCCCTGGTGTGGCCCTTTACGGTCGGCTGGGCTGTGGGCAACGTTGTCTTATCTTATTTCAACGTGTTGGTTTTTAATCCTAGGATAGGTTCTTTTAATCTGTTTTTAATGGGTTGGGAGAGGTTTTGCTTTTAATCCTTTTTTAACATATATACGTGGTAGTTTGGAACGTGGTGACAGTCCTGAGATAACCTCTGCTGTTGACGGGACTATAATTTTAATCTTAACCTGATTCAATCAACTCAAGAAGACTGTCATTCAACCTCCAAAGAATTGTCACTTTATCCAGGACTTGGACTTCTTGCCAAGGAATAGCCTTTTTTGCCATCATGAAGGTTTTGATTAGGTGGATGAACTGCGTCTTTTTTCTCTGGGGAGATTGTGTGAATGGGCACATCAGCAATAGCTGGGATATCGAGAGCAGATGAAAATGGTGATAGTTTCAAGTTATTATCATGGAAATGAATTTTTTTTTTAGATTTGATACTAATGATAAAGACAGTATTAAACAGAGCCTTGCCTGACTAACAGAACAACACAATCTGTATTCAGTATTATACAAAGGAACAAACCAGGAAATATCGGGAAGAGTCTGGACCTGGCAGAACGGATTGAAAAAATCAGTTCCAAGATCGGACTTGAAAGCTGCAGCAGAAGTGGAAAATCCTTGATTGAATGGTAGAGAGTTCCAGACCTCAGGAGCATAGGTACAGAAGGAGTGGAAGCCATAAGTTTTATGTTGGATGTGGTTTTGCAGAAAATATCGTGAGTCAGAAGAATGGAAAGAGGGATCTCAAGTGTGTGTACAAGATAACACTGAAAACAGACAGCTGTGTTACAAGGTAACTGAATTAGAGAGATGTGTCAGGGCAAGTCAGTGACAATAGTGTAGCAGATGCAGGCTGTCTTGTAGCCACCTCTTGAAATAGTTGATGAAGAGCAGAGTGAAGACAAGCAGCTAGAAGAGAGTTGCAGTAATTCAGCCACGAAAGAAGGCAGGAAGTCACCTGTGTTTTGGGGCACATTTGGCAGGGAACATCTGTAACAAACCTATCCTCCCTCAGCTCATGTAGCTGGCAGACTGTCATGACCTGATGTTTGATAGAAAGGGACAAAGTCCATGTACACAACCAAAGTTTGTTGCTCTGTGAGAGAGCATGGCGCTGAAGCCAGCAGCGATGGAGGAGAGGGTGTGACTAACAAACATGGTGCTGAAGCCAGCAGCGATGGAGGAGAGGGTGTGACTAACAGAACATGAACATGGAGGAGAGGGTGTGACTGAAGCCAGCCAGCAGCGATGGAGGAGAGGGTGTGACTAACAGAACATGGCGCTGAAGCCAGCAGCAGCGATGGAGGAGAGGGTGTGACTAACAGAACATGGCGCTGAAGCCAGCAGCGATGGAGGAGAGGGTGTGACTAACAGAACATGGCGCTGAAGCCAGCAGTAATGAAAGAGAGCGAAGGATGTGACTGACTAACAGAAGCAGAGGTTAGACCGTCAGTGGTATCATTTTTTATTTCAGCATGTTCTGTGTCATCCATATGCTATTAGCACATACGGTAGGAAAACCTTTATTGTCTCTGGAAAGAGAAACTGTGTCAGGTGCAACTATTATCACACAAACACAAAGAGAGAACATTAAATATGTATAAACCAATAATAGCGCACGTATAAACCAAAAGTTACTGCAAAGGGTTAACATCTATACACACAATATATCATCATAGAACCTCTAAGATGCACAGCTTTCAAGACTGCTATTGTTAAGAGTAGAATCAAAAATTAGGAAAAGAAAAGAACAAGATGAAATAATAACATGCTCGCAGTAATACTGCCCCCACTCCCTTTACACGCGCACACACACACACACAATCCTGACACACCTCTCCCCCAAACGCCCCCAACTCCACCCCACCCCTCTTCCGCATTTCCCATCAATTACACACATCACATACACCATACACACACACACACACACACACACACACACGCCACAAAAACACATATGCATATGTACACTCAGTGTGTGACACGAGTACTGATTCACCACTGCTCACTTATACATGAACTATTACAATAATAAATTGACATCAAAGTATTTAAGAAAACAATTGATCTTGGGATAAAAGTTTTCTTTGCCCTTGATTTAATCATGTCCTAAAATGCCATCCTGACAATAGAAGTTCATAGTATTTCAGTGGTAGATCCTGGAAATGGCGGCATTAATTCATGATCATTTTTGACAATAGAAGTTCATAGTATTTCAGTGGTAGATCCTGGAAATAACAGCATTAATTCGTGATCATTTTTGACAATAGAAGTTCATAGTATTTCAGTGGTAGATCCTGGAAATGACGGCATTAATTCGTGATCATTTTTGCAAGTCTGCTGAAGTTGAGTGCCTGTTGTGAAGAGGAGGCAGTCAAATCTGTTGTTTGATGACACTGGAGAGTGGTTTGGTGTACAGAACAGACAACACAGGACCCTGTACACAGCCCGGAGATACACACAGAGACAGGGGAGTTTTAGAAGTGAACGGCCCACAGAGACACATTGCGTATGCTCACCCAGCTATGACTGAAACCACACCAGAACGTCTGAACATACATCACAGATAACTTCATACCTGAAATAACAACACAGAATGGTGGACTATGTCAGACACAACAGCATTATCCTGAAGCAGAAAAAACACACTTGATAACATCCACAGCAGCCAGGACAGGGTATCATGGCAACACAGAACAGCACTGCCTGCACTGTACCCTTGTGCTTACAAGATAGGTCAGAACTTGTATTAAAACCACTTTCCAAAAATCTTCAGAAATGATAGATTTAAGACGGATCTTTAAGTGGTTCTTGTCAAACAAATATTTTTTGAGTTAATCATTTAAGGTAAGAGATTACTTTTCCCGTTAATGTTTAACAACAGTTCAGGTAGCTCAAAACCAGAGGTTAAAAGAAAGATGGATGATGGGAAGCATGATGTCTTTGTTTTCACACAGGTTTTGTAGGAATAGGATTCAGCGCACATGACTTTGGAGAAGCGGTTTTGAGAATTTCTTGGACACTGTTCAGAAACTAGGGTGAAGTTGTCGAGGGAAGTAGCAGAGTATGACAGAAGGTAAAAGTCAGGTGGACTCGGGAAGGAAGAAGTCACTTCTGTCGGTTTGAATATGTTCAAGGATCTGTTCTTTGAGGGGAAGAAAAACCAGCAGGGAGTTGATGTACTTTGTAAGTAGTAGGAAGAGAGGTGGTAGCTTGTTTGCCAAGAAAAGAGATGAAATGTTCTGCATGATTTGCTTGCCATGATTTAGGCTGACAGGAATGTTACTTGGCAGAGTCTAGCAGACTGGTCACTCTCCATTGGAATAGCTCCAACAACTGTCTGTGGACAGTGGGTCTAGAGCAAAGCTTGTGGTGGTGCTCAGGTTTCAGAATGTGGCTCTGCTGCTGAAGAGGAGTGATGGTGGTGTGACAGCACAAGCCTGGATGTGGGTGTGTAAGGGTGGCAAGAGTTTGTGTCGGGCCTCTGGGATGGCATGACAGACAAGACAGCAACAGCATAACAATGTCGACAACAGCAGTGATGACAAGAAACAGTAACAACAGCAATAACAGCAGCAGCAGCATCAACAACAGCAACAAACAAAAACAATAAACAGTTTACAACAGCAACAATGCAACCACAAATGACAAACAGATTATGCATCATCAACAACAACAATGTCAACAAACAACAACAACAATGTCAACAAAGCAAACAGCACACCAGTAACAACAGCAACGGCACAACCACAGATAACAAAAAACAACAAAAAAAGATCGATAACATCAACAGTAACAGCAATTTAATTATGACCAACTTAAAGGTTGGTTAGAAAGATTGCAGTCGCACACGCTTTCACCCACT
>JADBJO010004815.1:147750-157750 GCA_016801955.1 Conus betulinus | reverse complement strand
TCTGCAGGCAAACACTCTGATCATTTGACCATGGTCCCCATGGTCTCACATCAATCACCTATAAACTGACGCCATAGAAATACGTTAGTAGTTCGTTTTGTCCTTCCTGGTCCACAAGAAAAGAAGCCACAGCCAGGGCTATGGGGGAATTGTTCCTGTCCATTTGTGGTCGGTTCTTCCCTTCCTGGTCCACAAGAAAAGAAGCCACAGCCAGGGCTATGGGGGAATTGTTCCTGTCCATTTGTGGTCAGTTCTTCCCTTCCTGGTCCACAAGAAAAGAAGCCACAGCCAGGGCAATGACAGTGAGGAAAGGTGTGGCCCTGCCTCCCATGTGTTCTCCAGCTATCCCAGTGCAGGCTGCCTACATACGTCCACAACTCACTAAATGCTCCGATGGAGAACAAGATTTCTGTGTGCCCCTGGCCCATTGACGGACAGGACAAGATAGATGACTTAACTACTATGTGCCCTCAAGATAACGATAACAACATGAATACTCATGACACCGTGCATGGAAACACTATCTAGACACCAGATGGAGTGAGTGAGTTAAGCTGGGATGTATTAGTGAAGCCTCCCATCCCCCTTCACCGCCATGTCAATGGCTGGACAGCTGAGGGAGAAAGGAGACAGGCAGGCCTGCCTGCCAGATGTAGGCAGAATGCTTTCTTTTTCCTGTGTGTAGTCTGTCCCATGGACAGGCAGTGTACTCCTTGGTACATGCATATATATATATATATATATATATATATATATATATATATGTATGTATAATATATACTCTCCTCCTCTGAAGGGCCTTTGAAAGAGAGAGGGGGGGGGGGGGGGGTGTGACCAGAAGACGGGGGGGTGGGGGGAGCACCAGCAGAGAAGAGACGTCTGTTTTTCTTCAGGATGCAATACCTCTAAGCACTTAAGTACTTTGTTGTTGTTGTTGTTGAATTTTTTTTTAACAAAAATGTCCTTGCCCTTTGGAAAAGTAAATTAGAGAAACACATGCACGCATGCCCCCCCCCCCTCCCCCCCCCACACACACACACACACAGGGGAGGGAGAGAGTAACAGACTCACTTGTAATAATGGAGTCCTGTATCCACCACCAAACGACAGGCCCGGAATATTTCTGAGTCATAATACCCCATCCTGCATCACAGAAAAAATGTGAAGGTCTCCAAGTCACACATAATACGACATCTGCATCACAAAAAAAAACAGGAATGTCTCTGAGTCATACATAATACCCCATCTGCAACAGGGAAAACCATGAATGTCTGAGTCATTCATAAAACTCCATCTGCAGCACAAAAAACTAAGAATGTATCTGAATCACACATAATTCCTCCTCATCTGCATCACAGAAATAAAAACCATGAATGTCTCTGAGTCATACATAATATCCCATCTGCATCACAGAAAACCGTGAATGTCTCTGAGTCATACATAATACCCCATCTGCATCACAGAAAACCGTGAACGTCTCTGAGTCACACATAATACCCCATCTGCATCACAGAAAACCGTGAACGTCTCTGAGTCACACATAATACCCCATCTGCATCACAGAAAACCGTGAACATCTCTGAGTCACACATAATACCCCATCTGCATCACAGAAAACCGTGAACGTCTCTGAGTCATACATAATACCCCATCTGCATCACAGAAAACCGTGAACGTCTCTGAGTCATACATAATACCCCATCTGCATCACAGAAAACCATGAATGTCTCTTGGGTCATACATAAAACTCCTTTTACAGCACAGAAAAATATGAATGTCTCTGAGTCATACATAATACCCCATCCTACATCACAGAAACTCATTAATGTCTCTTGAGTCACACAAAATGCCCCATCCAACTTCACAGAAATACGTTAACGTCTCTGGGTCATATGTAATACCCCATCCTATATCACAGGAAAACAGAAATGTCTCTCAGCCATTACACGCCTTAATACCCCATCCTGCATGAAATAAGCAAAAGTGTCTTAATACCCCATCCTGCATGAAATAAGCAAAAGTATCCTAATATCCCATCCTGCATCACAGAAAAACGAATGTCTCTTCGCCATTACATCCTGATTCACGTAACAGAAAAACATTGATATTTCAGCATCATTATATAGCACCCTGCATAGATTAACTAAAAGTAATAAATGACCGAACAAACCAAGCTAAGAACCAGTGAAGTACAGAACAGCAAAACAAAGACATGAACAAATGCCTGATCAACAGAACAAAGAGCACCAAAATGAGCTCTAGGTCATCAGCCACTTCATAGCGATTGTTTTGGATGGAGCTGGGGAGACACAGTCGGTTGGGGGAGGGGTTGGGGGGGGTCTCTTATGTTGAGCCATTCTCATTGTCAGTAGAAGGCACAGTCGCTTATGTTCTGGATATGTTTGATCAAAGTGGCACCACTGAATTTGTTCCAAGAAAGTGGCACAACTAAAGTGATTCAGCGCAGTGTCTCCTCTGGTGAGGTGCCCAAAGCTGGCAGATTCCTGTGATGACTGGCACTGAGGATTACAACAGAATGATCCTCGATGGGGATGACTGGCACTGAGGATTACGACAGAATGATCCTCGATGGGGATGACTGGCACTGAGGATTACGACAGAATGATCCTCAATGTGGATGTGTGCTAAAGTAAAAGGCGTGTAAGTAAACCACCTATGGGCACAGGAAATAGATGAAATCAATCAAAAGGACAAATGCACTGAATCTTCAGGACATAGGAACTATATTAAAATAAAATGGACAAAAAGCACTGAATTGTCTAGGAATGGACGACAAAGAACAGCTTGGAACAGAAGGTTGCATTGGTGACAGACAGACAGACAGACAGACAGACAGACAGTGAAGGAACGGAGAAAAAAAAAACACTGTCGTCATTTATCCCTCTGTCTTCTTGCCTCTGTCTCAGATATGAACCACAATCAACAACACATTACATGGTCATCATCCAAAACAGCATGCAACAACAACAACAAACAACAACAACAACAACACAACAACAACAACATCAACAACAGAGAATTACTTACAACTCATAGTCGTCTTTGTACAGGTTAAGATCTTCTCCCAAAGTCTCCGCATACAGCGCCCATCCCTGTAATAACAATGACAAGGTATTAGGCCCACATTGACCCAAGTCCTGTACATGGGAAACATACATGGTTTAGTGTTGATAGTTGGTTTTACGTGGTGACATTTTTCACACAAAGAGACTTTTTCTAAATGAGGGTCACGGCAATTACAATGATCGACTGATCCACTCTTACAAGCGATGACATGACATGCTTCTGTATTCTGCTCCAGTGTCTGAGTACTGCCCAGCTGAGCAAGAGACAGAGAGAGAGAGAGAGAGAGAAGTAAAAGCAAGCGATATGTTAGTTATTTTTCAGACTTGCTGATTCTACTAATGTAGAACTAAATGCTACAACACATGCATCAAAAGCAAGTGCACATATTTATATGGAAACACCTAAATAGAAAAAAAAAAAAAAAAACAAACAAACAGAAAGAAAAAAAACGCAGAGATATATATCTGTGTAAAACTATCTTTCTATGTGAAAACTGAAAAATGAAGGAGGAAAAGCAATCAGTGACAAAGAAAAGATTTGAAACAAAAACAAAAAGTAGAAACATATTAGAGTTTGCTCGTTACGTCTACAATATTTTAAGAAAGCAAATGAAAATGAAAAACGGACATTATTGGACTGTTTTCTATTTCACAGCTCGTGAATATTTGCAGCTCCATCAGTATGTATTTACCTAAGTTAAATTACATAAGTTAAAAATGTATTTTGACATGCAATACAGAATCATGACATTAGAGAAAACACCCACACCCATACAACCCTATGTATTTCTAAAAATAAAAAAAGAAGTAGGACATCTTAAAAATGGAAGTGAAAGAGGTAGAGAAATAGATGTGGATGCACCAAAGAGAAAATATGTAAGAACCTTCTCATACGCTCCACAATATTGCAGTATACGTACATGTCTGCACACACACACACACACACACACACACACACACACACACACACACACACACACACACACAGAAGGCTATAGTCATGGCATGATGATAAATTGTGGGCACAGTGTGTTCGTTACCTCCACATAGGCAGTGTAAGTGGGGAGGGTTCACAGACACACACACACACACACACACACACACACACACACACACACACACACACACACACACAGAAGGCTAGTCACACACACACACACACACACACACACACACACACACACACACACACACACACACACAAGGCTAGTCATACACACACACACACACACACACACACACACACACACACACACACACACACACACACACACACACAAGCTAGTCATACACACACACACACACACACACACACACACACACACACACACACACAAGGCTAGTCACACACACACACACACACACACACACACACACACACACACACACACACACACACACACACACACACACACGCACGCACATAAGTCATGGGCATGTTGTGTCCGTTACCTCCACATAGCAGTGTAGGTGGGAAAGGCAAAGGGCACACGGAACTTGGCGCTATATTCCTTGTTCTTCCTTCCGGAATTCCGGCAGGTCAGCAGTGATGGCGTAACTGGTCTGACAGACAGTGACGTCATGCACAGTCCATTCACAGTCCACAATGTATGAAATAACAAAAATACTCTGTGTGCATGTCTGTCATTGAACACACACACACACACACACACACACACACACACACACACACACACATGAACATCACATTTTTAAAATGGATATTGATAGTTGTAGTGTAAATAATGTCGCATGAAATGATGCTCTACTTCACAGGACCAAACGATTTTTCGATTTTTTTTTCTTTAATTATTCTAAGTTTTCAACCCGCATAATTTCCAAAATATAAAAGCCACGATTTTGAAATTGGGAACAGATTTAATTCATTATCTTGTTCCAACGTACATTGAATTTCATTGGGATTGAATGAACGGTTGTTGATTTACAGACAATTAAACAGAGGATGGGTCGAAATCAAAGTTCGCAAAATCTGTTCAGTTCACAAAATCATTTCAATAGTGGGTGTGGCCACCGCCATTGGCGAGACATTCCACGCAGCGACTCCTCATCGAGTTGACCAGTGTTCTGATGACCCTCTGAGGGATTCTCTGCCATTCCAGTTGCAGCATTTGGAAGAGATCCTGGCGGTCTCTGGGAGGTGGATGGTTCTCCTTCACACGTCTCCCCAACTCATCCCACATATGCTCGATGGATTGAGGTCGGGACTATACGCCGGGAAGATCATCCTGTTGATGCCGGCCTGCACAATGAAGTTTTCGGCCACCCGGCCCCTATGTGGCCGAGCATTGTCGTCTTGGAAGACTGCCATGGGTCCTATCCGTTGCATGGTCGGAACAACGAAAGGCGCCAGGATTTCATCCCGATAGCGGATGCCTGTGAGGTTTCCATCAATATGGTAGAGTGGTGTCTTGTGGTGGAGGCTGAAGGCACCCCATACCATAACAGATCCTCCCCCAAAGGCCCTGGTCTGGCGAACAGCTGCATCAATGTAAACGTTCACCAACACGCCTCCAAACTCTAGTTCGGCCGTCATTTGTGTGTTCAAGCTAAAACGCGACTCATCTGAAAAGAGGACCTGGGACCACTGTTGTTGGTTCCATCTCACATGACGATGGCAGAAAGCTCGGCGAGCCAGCCTATGGGCTGCTAGCAGTCGTGGTCGAACAGCTGGGCGACGTGATCTGAGGCCGAAGTGGTGAAGACGGTTTCGTATGGCTTGACGGCTGAGGATGGTGTTATTTGCCATACGAAGCTGCCTTTGGATGCTGGTGGAAGTGGTATCCCGCTGCAATAGGGCCTGCCTCTCGATGAAACGATCTTCTCTGGGAGTAGTCTGCCTAGGCCGACCTGACCGTGGCCTCTCTTCAACGCTGTTGGTCGCCCTAAAACGCTGATTCAGTCTAACAATAACTGAATGATGCACACCAAGTCGTCGCGCGCCACTTCAGCCTTTGCAATGCCATCTTGTATCCACGCAATCGCCCTGGTTTTGTCAAAGGTGCTAAGTTTTCTTCGTGGTGGCATGGTGAGAAAAGGGCTGACAGTAACCAACCCGCGCTTAAACAGCCAAAAGAAGGGGCATAAAACTCACTTGAGAGACTGCTCTTGCACGGGAAAAAAGAATTTTTCATTTTACACATCTTGTGTCGCCAGCAAGCTTGATGCAAAACAGGCACAGTTAACGCAACTTTGCACTTTTTATCCCGCGCGGTAACGAGGTCACCAAGACCCCCGTGCGCACTACCAGTTGACACAGGCTGGATTACACACTGCTGTGTGAGATTCCATCATTGGTTGCCGCATAACAAAAAAAAACAATGTTTTTTGTTTGCTGGGTTGTGAAAAGACAGAAAGCCCAATGAAGATTTCATAACACATGTCCACATTTGTTGGGTTATGGACAAATGGCATAGTTTGAAATGTATAGTTTTACTGGGAAAGGAGCTGATGCTGGTGATGATGTTTCTGATGCTGTTTCAATATGTAGAATATCTATTCTCTTCATGGCCAAACATCTGACTATCTGATCACCTGGTGCTGAGGCTAACACCCCAAATCACACACTGGGGGTCGGGGGTGGGGGTGGGTGGGGGGGAGGTGAGGACAGTCACATATGTATTGGGAATTAAGCCCTGTCCTCAACCCAGACTGGCTGTGTCTGCCATAGACTCCGATGGGAAGACTAGAACCACGCAGCCACATGTCCTTAGTGCCATCTGTATCATAGACATTGATCATCATCAGAACCGCTTGAATCTTCTAATTCTTCAGGCAGTGTTTTCATGGTAATCTCACTGTCCATGTCCTCATCACATTTCTGCTATGGCTGACTATATAACGGTCTTCTGTGTGGCCTCATCACATTTCTGCTATGGCTGACTATGTAATGGTCTTCAGTGTGGTCTTCCAGAATTAAAGAGATGGGGAGAGTAAGTATTTTCGCCTTTTGCTTGTGAGCGTTCCATTGCACATAGTGAAAGCATTCGGTTGATTCACTACTTGATGTTCATCTGATTAGTTCCCTGTTTGCCCCCTGTCTACAGCTAGCTGTCTGTCTGTCTCACTGTGTCACTGATAGAGTCACACTGTTCACAGCTGGCTGTCTGTCTCATTGTGTCACTGATAGAGTCACACTGTTCACAGCTGGCTGTCTGTCTCATTGTGTCACTGATAGAGTCACACTGCTCACAGCTGTCTGCCTGCCTCCCTTTGTCACTGACAGAGTCACACTGCTCACAGCTGTCTGCCTCCCTTTGTCACTGACAGAGTCACACTGCTCACAGCTGTCTGCCTGCCTTTGTCACTGACAGAGTCACACTGCTCACAGCTGTCTGCCTGCCTTTGTCACTGACAGAGTCACACTGCTCACAGCTGGCTGTCTGCCTGCCTTTGTCACTGACAGAGTCACACTGCTCACAGCTGGCTGTCTGCCTGCCTTTGTCACTGACAGAGTCACACTGCTCACAGCTGGCTGTCTGCCTGCCTTTGTCACTGACAGAGTCACACTGCTCACAGCTGGCTGTCTGCCTCCCTTTGTCACTGACAGAGTCACACTGCTCACAGCTGGCTGTCTGCCTCCCTTTGTCACTGACAGAGTCACACTGCTCACACAGGCTGTCTGTCTGCCTCCCTTTGTCACTGACAGAGTCACACTGCTCACAGCTGTCTGCCTGCCTTTGTCACTGACAGAGTCACACTGCTCACAGCTGTCTGCCTCCCTTTGTCACTGATAGAGTCACACTGCTCACAGCTGTCTGCCTGCCTCCCTTTGTCACTGACAGAGTCACACTGCTCACAGCTGTCTGCCTGCCTCCCTTTGTCACTGACACAGAGTCACACTGCTCACAGCTGTCTGCCTGCCTTTGTCACTGACAGAGTCACACTGCTCACAGCTGTCTGCCTGCCTTTGTCACTGACAGAGTCACACTGCTCACAGCTGTCTGCCTCCCTTTGTCACTGACAGAGTCACACTGCTCACAGCTGTCTGCCTGCCTTTGTCACTGACAGAGTCACACTGTTCACAGCTGTCTGTCTGCCTCCCTTTGTCACTGACAGAGTCACACTGCTCACAGCTGTCTGCCTGCCTCCCTTTGTCACTGACAGAGTCACACTGCTCACAGCTGTCTGCCTGCCTCCCTTTGTCACTGACAGAGTCACACTGCTCACAGCTGTCTGCCTCCCTTTGTCACTGACAGAGTCACACTGTTCACAGCTGTCTGTCTGCCTCCCTTTGTCACTGACAGAGTCACACTGCTCACAGCTGTCTGCCTGCCTCCCTTTGTCACTGACAGAGTCACACTGCTCACAGCTGTCTGTCTGCCTCCCTTTGTCACTGACAGAGTCACACTGCTCACAGCTGTCTGCCTCCCTTTGTCACTGACAGAGTCACACTGTTCACAGCTGTCTGCCTGCCTCCCTTTGTCACTGACAGAGTCACACTGCTCACAGCTGTCTGTCTGCCTTTGTCACTGACAGAGTCACACTGCTCACACAGCTGTCTGCCTGCCTCCCTTTGTCACTGATAGAGTCACACTGCTCACAGCTGTCTGCCTCCCTTTGTCACTGACAGAGTCACACTGCTCACAGCTGTCTGTCTGCCTCCCTTTGTCACTGACAGAGTCACACTGCTCACAGCTGTCTGTCTGCCTCCCTTTGTCACTGACAGAGTCACACTGCTCACAGCTGTCTGTCTGCCTCCCTTTGTCACTGACAGAGTCACACTGCTCACAGCTGTCTGCCTGCCTTTGTCACTGACAGAGTCACACTGCTCACAGCTGTCTGCCTGCCTCCCTTTGTCACTGACAGAGTCACACTGCTCACAGCTGGCTGTCTGCCTCCCTTTGTCACTGACAGAGTCACACTGCTCACAGCTGTCTGCCTGCCTCCCTTTGTCACTGACAGAGTCACACTGCTCACAGCTGTCTGTCTGCCTCCCTTTGTCACTGACAGAGTCACACTGCTCACAGCTGTCTGTCTGCCTCCCTTTGTCACTGACAGAGTCACACTGCTCACAGCTGTCTGTCTGCCTCCCTTTGTCACTGACAGAGTCACACTGCTCACAGCTGTCTGCCTGCCTCCCTTTGTCACTGATAGAGTCACACTGCTCACAGCTGTCTGTCTGCCTCCCTTTGTCACTGACAGAGTCACACTGCTCACAGCTGTCTGCCTCCCTTTGTCACTGACAGAGTCACACTGCTCACAGCTGTCTGCCTCCCTTTGTCACTGACAGAGTCACACTGCTCACAGCTGTCTGTCTGCCTCCCTTTGTCACTGACAGAGTCACACTGCTCACAGCTGTCTGCCTGCTCCCTTTGTCACTGATAGAGTCACACTGCTCACAGCTGTCTGCCTGCCTCCCTTTGTCACTGACAGAGTCACACTGCTCACAGCTGTCTGTCTGCCTTTTGTCACTGACAGAGTCACACTGCTCACAGTTGGCTGTCTGCCTTTGTCACTGATAGAGTCACACTGCTCACAGCTGGCTGTCTGCCTGCCTTTGTCACTGACAGAGTCACACTGCTCACAGCTGGCTGTCTGCCTGCCTTTGTCACTGACAGAGTCACACTGCTCACAGCTGTCTGTCTGCCTCCCTTTGTCACTGACAGAGTCACACTGCTCACAGCTGTCTGCCTGCCTCCCTTTGTCACTGACCTGTCTACTGTACTCTGTCTACTGTACCCTGTCTTCTGTCTACTGTACCCTGTCTTCTGTCTACTGTACACTGTTTACTGTACTCTGTCTACTGTACCCTGTCTTCTGTCTACTGTACTCTGTCTACTGTACCCTGTCTTCTGTCTACTGTACACTGTTTACTGTACCTGTCTACTGTACCCTGTCTACTGAACCTGTCTACTGTACCTGTCATCTGTCTATACTACCTGTCTACTGTACCT
>JADBJO010004815.1:135250-142750 GCA_016801955.1 Conus betulinus | reverse complement strand
AGTCGATGTCAAGCGGTAACCCACCAGAGGAGAGACCGCACTGCTGCCAGCTCACTCCAATGATGTTCCCTTGAGCTCATTTTCAACAAAATCAGGACATCATTTACCGTGACCTACTGACCTCAATAATTGCTTAGTCACAGAGCGAGTGTAAGTGACCTCTCCATCCGGAGGACGCCACCAGGTGTGTCCAATAACAGTCCCCTTGAATTCCCGATACTGGTGACCCCAGTAGAACCAAGCTACGCTACTGACAAGGAAAGAGAATAAACTGATGTCACCATGACAGCAGGGCATGAAGGGTCGCAGAATTTGTCAGTGATGTTTTTATGCTGATCGATGAGGATGAGGATGATGAAGATGATGCCACGGATTTCCTTGTTGTCTGAAACTTCATGACGGGCTGTACGTTACTCTCACTTTCATAACATATCCCAGCATCAACCAGCCCCGATAAGTATGGACACCTGCAGTGTTGGTCAGGAAATGTGAGCAAAACTTTCAGAGATGCATCCATGAAGTGGATGAAACTCGACTGTGTAGTCCTAGTCTTCCCAACTGCGGCCATAGCAAACTCAACTCTGGGCAGGAGCCGGTTGGGGCAGAAAAAAAAACCCCCCACAAACAAGTAGTTCCGATGGAATCAAACCCGCGAACCTCCCAGCCGGGAGTTCACAACTTTGACCATTTCATCATGGCAGCAAGTCCATTATCATAAGCATGATTCTGTAAAAGCTATTTCAAAAGTGCAGAAAGAGACAGTGACACAGAGAGAGAGAGAGAGAGAGAGAGAGAGAGAGAGAGAGAGAGAGAGAGAGAGAGAGGCAGACAGACAGACAGACAGGTAGACAGATCGATAGACAAGCAGACAGACAAGCAGACGGATAAGCATACAGACAGACAGACAGAGAGAATACATAGATGTGCGTGTATGTGTGTGTGTGTGTGTGTGTGTGTGTGGGGTGTAGTGGAGGAACAGCGGTACAGAAAGGTTGGGTTGAGACATGGAGGGGGGTGGGGTGCGAAACAGACCGGGAAGAGAAGGGCATTGAGACAGAGATAAAGACAGGAAAAGATAAAGGAGAGAACAGAAAGAGACGTTTACACTGTAGAAGGACAGTGTTTTTATCATTAGAAAGACACGTTACCCCAGAAGGAAGGGGTGATGTTTGTCATCAGAAGAAAGACACGTTACAAAAGAAGGAAGGGGTGATGTTGTCATCAGAAGAAAGACACGTTACACCCAGAAGGACAGGTTGTCATCAGAAGAAAGACACGTTACAAAAGAAGGAAGGGGTGATGTTGTCATCAGAAGAAAAGACGTTTACCACTGAGGTTGTCATCAAAAGAAAGACACGTTACCCCAGAAGAAGGAGTGATGTTGTAATCAAGAAAGACACATTACAAAAGAAGGAAGGGGTGATGTTGTCATCAGAAGAAAAGACAGAAGAAAGGGTGAGGTTTGTCATCAGAAGAAAGACGCATTACCCCAGAAGGAAGGATGATGTCGTAATTAGGAAAAAGAAATCTTGTTACAGCAGAAGGGTGATATTGTAATGAGAAGAAGACTTGACTTGATACAGCAGAAGGAAGGAAGATTATGTAGATAGGCTTGCTACATTTGTTACAGGAGAAGGAAGAGATGATGCAGATTTGTTACATCTGTTACAGGCGAAGGAAGATGATGCTATAATAAGAAGACAGATTTGTCACATTTGTTACGGGAGAAGGAAGAGATGATGCTATAATCAGAAGAAAGCATTGTCACATTTGTTAAGGTGAAGGAAGCGATGATGCTACAACCAGAAGGAAGGTTTGATATTACAATAAGAGGAAGAGACTTGCTACATAGAACAAAGCAACGATGCTGCAGCATTAGCAGTACAAGAAAGGAATGGCGTGTGGCCCTCCTTACCCCTGAAGGTAGGGAGAAACTGTTTGGACTGCTTCAGCTCAGCAAAATACTCCGCCACGGTGTAGCCTTCATAGCCTTGTTTGGCCATAATCTGCACACACACACACACACACACACACACACACACACACACACACACACACACACACACACACACACACATCATTTTGCACTGAATATGAGAAGCTACGTGGTTTCACACGCACACACACACGCACACACACACACACACACACACACACACACACACACACACACACACACACACACACACACACACACACACACATCATTTTGCGCTGAATATGAGAAGCTACGTGGTTTCTCATTCTTCATTGTCATTGTTCTAAATGTTATTTGTTTGTGCCTGAAGAAGACCCGAGAGGTCGAAATGCATTGTGTTTAGTCCTGTAATCTGTTAGTCTGCGTCCTTGGCGGTAACAACTCCTTTTCTTTCTAAGTTTTGCTTCCTTTTTTTTTTTTCGCCCTCAGTCACTTTGTTTTGAAACAAAGCATCTCTGTTCCTTGTTTTTTTTTTCATGTTACCACAAATAGTTTAACATGGTCATGAAGTAAACTCATGTGCCTCTAACTGATGTTAAACCAGACAGGACAACAGCTAAAACACACTAAAATTTATCTGCGTTATACCCTTACTTGAAATACTGCTTATATAGTTGTAATACAGTTACAGAGTTTATCTTATTTCATGACCAGCAGGTAGATTACAGCTTTCAGTATGCCAAATTCCAAGCATTTATCTTGCTAAATAAGAACGTTGTGGTGTTTTTGTTGTCTTCTTGGGCCAGGGGCACCGGCAGGATTATTATCTGTAGCATACCCCCCTCCCCCCCCCCCCCCTCCACACACACACTCAAAAGTGCACACATACACACAGACAGACAGAGAACACACACACACACACACACACACACACACACACACACACACACACACACACACAGTGAACACATCCCCTGCATCAAGGCCTCAATACAGGCCACACACACACACACACACACACACACACACACACACACACACACACACACACACGCACGCACACGCACACACACACACACACACACACACACACAGTGAACACACCCCCCTGCATCAAGGCCTCGATACGGGCCACCTCCCGGAGCCCCAGCTGGTGGACCTGGTCGGGGTCATGTTGAGGGACAGGTACCACTTGAGACACGCCTGGTAAAACTCCTTGCCTTCCGGCAGCGTCCCCACCCCCCAGCCCTGCCGGGTCTGCTTCATGTACACCTGCAGTCACAATGGATACACCTGTAAGGTCAGGTAGATGTCCATACCCTCCGGCACAGTGTCACCCTCCTCCCCTCCTCCAGCCCCCTGCCCCCTCAGACCCAGTGTCACCCTCCTCCACCCTGCCCTCAGACACAGTGTCACCCTCCTCCAGCCCTGCCCTCAGACACAGTGTCACCCTCCTCCAGCCCTGCCCTCAGACACAGTGTCACCCTCCTCCAGCCCTGCCCCGGCACAGTGTCACCCTCCTCACCCTGCCCTCAGACACAGTGTCCCCTCCTCCAGCCCTGCCCTCAGACACAGTGTCACCCTCCTCCAGCCCTGCCCTCAGACAAAGTGTCACCCTCCCCCTAGCCCTGCCCCTCAGACACAGTGTCACCCTCCTCCAGCCCTGCACTAAGACACAAAATCACCCTCCCCCCCCGTGCCGGGTCTGCTTCTTGTACATCTCTGACAGTCACAATGGATACAGCTGTAAGATACAATGGATACAGCTGTCAGACAAGTCACCCTCCTCCAAAGACACGGTGTCACCCTCCTCCAGCCCTGACCTCAGACACAGAGTCACCCTGCCCCTGCCCTCAGACAAAGTGTCACCCTCCTCCGGCCCTGTGTCACCCTCATCCGTGTCAGACACAGTGTCACCCTCCTCCAGCCCTGCCCTCAGACACGGTGTCACCCTCCTCCAGCCCTGCCTTCAGACACATGCCCTCTCAGACACAGTGTCACCCTCCTCCCCCAGACACAGTGTCCCCTCCTCCAGCCCTGCCCTCAGACACAGTGTCACCCTCTCCTTCAGCCCCCTGCCCAGCCCTGCCAGACACAGTGTCACTCACCCAGCCCTGCCGGCCCAGTGTCACCCTCCTCCAGCCCTGCCTTCAGACACAGTGTCACCCTCCCCCCAGCCCTGCCCTCAGACACAGTGTCACCCTCCTCCAGCCCTGCCTTCAGACACACTGTTTCCTCCAGCCCTCCCCAGACAGCCCCTGCCCAGCCCTCACTCACGGTGTCACCCTCCTCCAGCCCTGCCCTCAGACACAGTGTCACTCTCCTCCAGCCCTGCCCACAGTGCCCTCAGACACAGTGTCACCACCCTCCTCCAGCCCTGCCCTCAGACACAGTGTCACTCACCTCTCCTCCAGCCCTCCCCCTGCCTCAGACACAGTGTCACCCTCTCCCCAGCCCTGCCCTCAGACACAGTGTCACCCTCCTCCCCTCCCCTGCCCTCTGAGACAGTGTCACCCTCCTCCAGCCCTGCCCTCAGACACGGTGTCACCCTCCTCCAGCCCTGCCCTCAGACACAATGTCACCCTCTCCCCAGCCCTGCCCTCAGACACAGTGTCACCCTCCTCCAGCCCTGCCCTCAGACACAATGTCACCCTCTCCCAGCCCTGCCCTCAGACACAGTGTCACCCTCCTCCAGCCCTGCCCTCAGACACAGACACGGTGTGTCACCCTCCTCCAGCCCTGCCCTCAGACACAATGTCACCCTCCTCAGACACGGTGTCACCCTCCTCCAGCCCTGCCCTCAGACACAGTGTCACCCTCCCAGCCCTGCCTCAGCACAATGTCCTCAGACCTGCCCTCAGACACGGTGTCCCCCTCCCCAGCCCTGCCCCTCAGACACAGTGTCACCTCCCCCACCCTCCTCCAGCCCTCCTCCAGCCTTGCCGGGTCTGCTTTATGTACACCTGCAGTCACAGACAGGATGCATACACATGTAAGGTAAAGGAGGTCTCCTTGCCCTCAGGCAAGTCTCTCTCCACCCCCCCCCCCCCCCCCCCCCCCCCGGCCTGTGGTTCGATAGATGCCCTGTTAGACAACAGAAGTTTAGAGAGATGCCTTGTTAGACAACAGATTTTTAGAGAAAAGCCTTGATAGACAACAGAAGTTAAGAGAGATGCCCTGATAGACAACAGAATTAAGAGAGGTGCTCTGATAGACAATAGAAGTTTAGAGAAATGTCCTGATAGACAATAGAAGTTTACAGAGATGCCCTGATAGACAACAGAAGTTTTAGAGAGATGCCCTGATAGACAACAGAAGCTTAGAAAGATGCCTTGATAGACAACAGAAGGAAATAGAGTTGGCCTGATAGACAATAGAAGTTTAGAGAGATGCCCTGATAGACAACAGAAGTTTTAGAGAGATGCCCTAATAGACAATAGAAGTTTAGAAAGATGCCCTGGTTAAAAAAAAAAAAACAGAAGGTTGTACCCTATGCAATGGCCATGGGCGTGAGTGAGTCCTGGGGAGACACAGAGAACCACCTGCTAGCATTCAGCATGGGACGCTGTAGTCCTGAACATCTACCACCAGGGTTCAGTGACCATCTGCCCAGACACACGGTGCTCTCCAGTGACAGCAGACTGGTCTTCTGTGCTCGCTCTTAGAGCTGATCTTCCGTCTGACTTTCAATCTTGTCATTGCAGGCATTGCTTAAATGCATGGGTTGGCATTTATTGACATGATGACTTCTGACTGCTCCAAGAGTGTTCTGTCCATAGATGATGACTTCTGACTGCTCCAAGAGTGTTCTGTCCACACATGCTGACTTCTGACTGCTCCAAGAGTGTTCTGTCCATAGATGATAACTTCTCACTGCTCCAAGAGTTCTGTCCATACATGATGACTTGTGACTGCTCCAAGAGTGTTCTGTCCATACTTGATGACTTGTGACTGCTCCAAGAGTGTTCTGTCCACACATGCTGACTTCTGATTGCTCCAAGGGTGTTCTGTCCTTAGATGATGACTTGTGACTACTCCAAGAGTGTTCTGTCCACACATGCTGACTTCTGACTGCTCCAAGAGTGTTCTGTCCTTAGATGATGACTTCTGACTGCTCCAAGAGTGTTCTGTTCATACATGATGACTTCTGACTGCTCCAAGAGTGTTCTGTCCATGCATGATGACTTTTGACTGCTCCAAGTGTTCTGTCCTTAGATGATGACTTTTGACTGCTCCAAGAGTGTTCTGTCCATACATGATGACTTCTGACTGCTCCAAGAGTGTTTCTGTCCTTAGATGATGACTTTTGACTGCTCCAAGAGTGTTTTCTGTCCATACATGATGACTTTTGACTGCTCCAAGGGTGTTCTGTCCATATCTGATGACTTTTGACTGACAGCTCCAAGGAAGTTCTGTCCATACATGATGACTTTTGACGGCTCCAAGTGTGTTCTGTCCAGACATGATGTGGTACTTTGCACCCTTTATATGATGACTTCTGACGGCTCCAAAGGTGTTCTGTCCATACATGTGGTACTTTGCACCATTTATAGTGATGACTTCTGACGGCTTCAAAGGTGCTCTGTCCATACATGTGGTACTTTGCACCATTTATATGATGACTTCTGACTGCTCCAAGGTGTTTCTGTCCATACACGTGGTACTTTGCACCATTTTCCCAAAGAGACAAGGAAAATGGAGACTAAGCGCAAAGAAATGAAAAAAAAAGTAGAGAGAAATCTGAAGGGTAAAAAAAAAAAACCAAAAACAAAAGAAAAAAAAAAAGGAAAAACTGATTACGCATCAAAAATGATTACGCAGTGTGCAAAATTACACGTTTGTGTGCGCGCGCGTGCGCGCGCGCGCGCGTGTAAGGTGTGTGTGTGTGTGTGTGTGTGTAAAAAACGACGTGGGGTTTGGGAGGAGCTCCTGAACAGATGAAACATAGCAGATTTGTGATCTACGATGTAAGATGAAACACAGCAACATGTGGTCTACGATGTAAAATGAACACAGCAGACATGTGATCTACGATGTAAATGAAACACAGCAGACATGTGATCTACGATGTAAAATGAAACACAGCAACATGTGGTCTACGATGTAAAATGAAACACAGCAGACATGTGATCTACGATGTAAGATGAAACACAGCAGACATGTGATCTACGATGTAAATGAAACACAGCAACATGTGATCTACGATGTAAGATGAAACACAGCAGACATGTGATCTATGATGTAAAATGAAACACAGCAACATGTGGTCTACGATGTAAAATGAAACACAGCAGACATGTGATCTACGATGTAAGATGAAACACAGCAGACATGTGATCTACGATGTAAAATGAAACACAGCAGACATGTGATCTACGATGTAAGATGAAACACAGCAGACATGTGATCTACGATGTAAAATGAAACACAGCAGACATGTGATCTACGATGTAAAATGAAACACAGCACATCTACGATGTAAAATGAAACACAGCAACATGTGATCTACGATGTAAAATGAAACACAGCAGACATGTGGTCTACGATGCAAGATGAAACACAGCAGACATGTGATCTACGAC
>JADBJO010004815.1:125250-127750 GCA_016801955.1 Conus betulinus | reverse complement strand
ACGGTGCTCTATTGGGGTTGCTGTAAGGATACGGTGCTCTATTGGGGTTGCTGTAAGGATACGGTGCTCTCTTAGGGTTGCTGCAAGGATACGGTGCTCGATTGGGGTTGCTGTAAGGATACGGTGCTCTCTTAGGGAGTTACTGTAAGGATACGGTGCTATATTGGGGTTGCTGTAAGGATACGGTGCTTTATTTGGGGTCGCTGTAAAGATATGGTGCTCTATGTGGGGTTGCTGTAAGGATACGGTGCTCTATGTGGGGTTGCTGTAAGGATACGGTGCTCTCTTTGGGGTTGCTGTAAGGATACGGTGCTCTATGGGGGGTTGCTGTAAGGATACGGTGCCCTCATTGGGTTTGCTGTAAGGATACGGTGCTCTCTTTTGAGTGCTGCTGTAAGGGTCCTCTATTTGGGGTGCTGTAAGGATACGGTGCTCTCTTTTTGGGGTTGCTGTAAGAACACGTGCTCTATGTGGGGTCGCTATAAGGATGCTGTGCTCTCTTTGGGGCTGCTGTAAGGATACGGTGCTCTCTTTGGGGCTGCTCTAAGGATACGGTGCTCTCTTTCGGATTACTGTAAGGATACGGTGTCCTCTTTGGGGTTGCTGTAAGAACACGTGCTCTATGTGGGGTCGCTATAAGGATACAGTGCTCTCTTTTGGGGCTGCTGTAAGGATACGGTGCTCTATTTGGGGCTGATCTAAGGATACGGTGCTAAGGATACGGTGCTCTATTTGGGGCTGCTGTAAGGATACGGTGCTCTCTTTGGACTGCTGTAAGGATACGGTGCTCTCTTTTGGGGCTGCTGTAAGGATACGGTGCTCTATGCTCTCTTTGGGGCTACTGTAAGGATACGGTGCTCTATCTGGGGCTGCTGTAAGGAAGGATACGGTGCTCTATTTGGGGGGCTGCTGTAAGGATACGGTGCTCTATGTCGGGTTGCTGTAAGGACTCGGTGCTCTCTTTGGGGTTGCTGTAAGGATACGGTGCTCTCTTTGGGGTTGCTGTAAGGACACAGTGGTCTATGTGGGGGGTTTGCTATAAGGAAACGGTGCTCTCTTCGGGGCTGCTGTAGGGATACGGTGCTTTCTGTGGGGTTGTTGTAAGGATACGGCGCTCTATGTGGGGCTGTTGTAAGGATACAGTGTCGCTGTTAGCGTAGGGAATCCACACACGATTCCTTCAAATCAATGACCTGACTTTTGCCTAATCTTGACAGAGCGCTCCCCCCCCCCCCCCCCCCCCCCAACCCATGCCTTTTCCCCCTCCTTCTCCCCTCCATCCCTCTGAAAGAAGCGAGGGAAAGCACCAACTCCCGCTCGGCGGATGAAGGAGATGGGGCATCTAAGTTGGGATTAAAACTGTTAGAAGTTCGCGGCCGTTATCACTCACTGACGTCACGCCCCTTTCTTCTTCTTTGACATCGCTTCCAGCAATACAGGGTTGTAAAAGGGGGACTATTCCCACGAGAGAAGAGGTGGGGGTGGGCGGGAGAGGGTGGAGGTGGGGCGGAGAGGGGGGGGGGGTGGGTGGGTCTATATTGCATCTGAGGAAACGTTTGTCAGTCCGGACAGGACACGTCATCAGAGGGAGGATCAAAGGACTCCATCTCTTGCAGTGGCCGGAGAGACTCGTCCTCAGGAGAAGCTGCATCAACTTTCTCCCTGACGTCATCACCTCTCCGTGCGTCATCATCCGGCCTTAAAACGCCCGCACCTGATTGCTTTCACAGCCCCATCTCCCACCCCCCCCCCCCCCCCCACCCCCTCTCCCCGTCCCCACCCCACTCTTTGCCTCCCTTGCGGCACTTTAGAGGTCAGGGTAGAATCAAACGTTTGGTGAGTGTCAACAGGAAGTAGTGTGTTTGGCAAGTCGTCAGATCAGCGCCATGTTTATATCGCAGGTTCGCAACACGAGCACAGCATCTTCTTCATCTTTGAAAACTTAACGACTGTATGAAACTGTGATAGCTAGGACAAACAGGATAGCTAGGACAAACAGGATAGCTAGGACAAACAGGACAGCTAGGACAAACAGGAGCTGGAAAAAACAGGATAGCTTGGACAAACAAGATAGTGAGGACAAACAGGATAGCTAAGACAAACAGGATAGCTAGGATAAACAGGATCGTAGGATAAACAGTATAGCTTGGACAAAGAGGATAGTAGGACAAACACAGGATAGCTAGGACAAACAGGATAGCCAGGACAAACAGGATCGTAGGATAAACAGTATAGCCTGGACAAACAGGATAGTGGAACAAACACAGGATAGCTAGGACAAACAGTATAGCCAGGACAAACAGGATAACCACGAGAAACAGGATAGCCAGGACAAACAGGATAGTAGGACAAACACAGGATAGCCAGGACAAAAACAGGATAGCCAGGACAAACAGGATAGTCAGGACAAACAGGATCGTAGGATAAACAGTACAGCTAAGACAAACAGGATAGTAGGATAAACAGGATAGCTAGACCAAACAGGATAGCTAGGACAAAC
>JADBJO010004815.1:112750-120250 GCA_016801955.1 Conus betulinus | reverse complement strand
TCAGTCACCATGTTCAAATGGTAATGTGTCAGTCACCATGATCAACTGGTGATGTGTCACCATGTTCAAGTGGTAGTGTGTCAGTCACCATGATCAACTGGTAGTGTGTCAGTCACCATGATCAACTGGTAGTGTGTCAGTCACCATGTTCAACTTGTAGTGTGTCAGTCACCATGATCAACTGGTGATATGTCACCATGTTCAGCTGGTGACGTTAACAGGGTGGGGGGGGGGGGGGGGGCGTGCTGTTGCAGAACTTGATGAACAGGTCAATCCATGACGGAGAAGGGAGGAGCGGAGGCGAGGGAAGGGGGGCAGGGTGGAATGCACATGCTCTCTGGGAAATCACCATTTAAACACTCTCTCTCCTCTCTCTCTCTCTCTCTCTCTCTCTCTCTCTCTCTCTCTCTCTCTCTCTCTCTCAAAGTGGGTTTCTTTTTGTGGAACGGAAAGGGGGGGGGGGAGGGGGTAATGGGGGGGGGAGGTAAATCAGATCCAACCTGCTGCACTTTGCTGAGGGCAGTGGCCTGAGCAGGGAACAAACCTCTGCCGTCGGTCGAGTTTGAACCGGGTGACCGCTCCCCTCCCTCCCCCCCTCCCCCCTCAGCCGCTGAGAACTGGGCGAGAATGTCAGTGAGGAGGGAGAGAGAGAGAGAGAGAGAGAGAGAGAGAGAGAGAGAGAGAGAGAGAGAGAGAGAGAGAGGAGGAAAAAGAGGAAAGGGTTAAATATAGATACAAATGTGCAGAGTGGTGTGTGTGTGTGTGTGTGTGTGTGTGTGTGTGTGTGTGTGTGTGTGTGTGTGTGTGTGTGTGTGTGTGTGTGAGGTGAGAAAAAGACAGTGCGCACTCAACGTTACACCTTCACAAGTGCATGTTATGGAGAATGTTTGGTGTGTTTCACTTGGCGCAGATGAACTTGTATGTGCGAGACTGGTGGTGAGAAGGCGAGCGTATGAGAGAGAGAGAGAGAGAGAGAGAGAGAGAGAGAGAGAGAGAGAGAGAGAGAGAGAGAGAGAGAGAGAGAGAGAGAGTCTTTATTCTGTACAGCCCCTCAAGAGGATGCAGTATCATGAATATTCCGGAAAGTGACGAGATGAACAGAAGACGAACAGAACACACTATACCAACACCAACATTTGTAAACCAGACATGTCTTTCATGTTCATATTGCCAACAGGTTTACACATCTTAAATTATTTGACATGATTAACACAGGAAGACAATTATGTGTAAAAACTGGGCGTGGACTATGCGGTACTGGGTGTAATACCCATGTAAAGATGGGGTAAGATGTGGTCAGATGTGGCCGTAGTGTAAAGTGACTGGAGTGTAAAATGAAGGACATAAAGTCTGTCCCATTTTGCATGTAATTTCATTCAACATTCTCATTTATCAGTGCATAAAGCAATGGCATTATGTAATCACCCTCTCTATGTAAATCAGACTGTGTAATATTGTTTTTATTGCTGACAAATTCAATCCCATAATCATGGCTGTTAGGATTTGGTGACACCTTTCTGTGCGGGATGGCTGGGGGTGGGGTGGGGGTGGGGGTGGGGGGGGGGGGGGGTCTAACAATATTCAGCAGTCCGCCGACTCTGATCACGCTCACGCTTCTTCTTCTTCTTCTTCTTGACAAAATGCCAGCGTTAATGTTTATCATGGACACACACACACACACACACACACACACACACACACACACACACACACACACACACGCACGCACACACACACACACACACACACACACACACACACACACACACACACACACACACACACACACACACACACAAGCATGCACACACACACACACAAACACACACACACACACACACACACACACACACACACACACACACACACACACACACAAATCTCCAGGATTACATAACAGCTCATTTGAAGTGGAGAGGAGTGCAGATGGATTGTAACTGGCTGGAGAGGACTCTCAATGGGGTAGCATGGAAAGGGGGGTCAGAATGTTAAGAATAACTCAGTTTTCTACCGCCGAAGTTGCAGACAGCTGAGAAATTACCCGTAACTGACAGTGAAAATGGCAATGATTTTTTTTACAACGGTAAAAGTATTGCCTCAGTTTGCCGTTTTCCATACTTGCCGTTATCATTCTGCGAAGCTAGTACTAAATGATGTAACGCATGTATGTGTGAGAGAGAGAGAGAGAGAGAGAGAGAGAGAGAGAGAGAGAGAGAGAGAGAGAGAGAGAGAGAGAGAGAGAGAGAGAGAGAGAGAGAGAGAGAGAGAGAGAGAGAGAGAGAGAGAGAGAGAGAGAGAGAGAGAGAGAATGACAATGACAATGACAATCATTCTTTATTTTTAAACAGTGAATGTATTGGCTAAGTTAGCCATTTTTCATACTTGCCGTTATCATTCCATGAAGCTAGTTCTAAATGACGTCACGTATGCATCTAGACATGACTTTACACACAAACAACAACAAAACCAAACATCATAACATGATTTTACACACAAACAACAACAAACCAAACATCAAACATCATAACATGACTTTACACACAAACAACAACAAGCCAAACACATCAAGATATCACTTTACACACAAACAACACAAAAAAACAAACATCAAGACATCACTTTACACACAAACAACAACAAACCAAAAAAGCCAACAGTACCAACCACTCAAGGAATGAGGCCAAGGGGAACGGAAGGGAGAGGTAGGAGGAGGGTTGACCAGCTGATAAAGGTTTCTCAAGCACCGCCAACACCACCACCACCACCACCACACCACCACCACACCACCACCACCACCACCACCACCACCACCACATCACCACACCACCATCATCACCACCACCTCTCTCTACCACCATCCCAACCACCAACACCACTACCATCACCACCACCACCACCACCACCACCACCAACCACCACCACCACCACCAAAAACATCACCATCCACAACACCAACAACAAACATCAGCAACAACGACAACAAAACACAACAACAACAACAGCACCACCACCACCACCACCACCATATCCAAGAAGGCCAAGAGACGTTGTGGGCTCACTCTCTCCAGGCGTATCCCTCGATGTAGGTCTGCAGCATGTCGCTGAGAATAGCGTGGTTCACCTTGTCCTTGGACGACAGCCCGGACACCCCGATGGCCTGTAGCTCCGACAGGTAGTACTCTGCCGTCTCCTGCATGGACACACACACACACACACACACACACACACACACACACACACACACACACGCACGCACGCACACGTGCGCACACACACACACACACACGCACGCTGGATTAGGAGAATGTCCTTTGGGCCTACAATTTATTTCCTGTTTAAAACAAGCCTGGCCTGGTATCCTGCATCATTAACCTTTGTTTTTCCGAACAGTGCATCCTGCATCATTAACCTTTGTTTCTGCCATGCAGTGTGGCCTGCATCATTAACCTTTGTTTCTTTGTTCATTAAACATTAACCTTTGTTTGTGTTCTGCCATGCAGTGTAGCCTACATCATTAACCTTGTTTCTGCCATGCAGCATAGCCTACATCATTAACCTTTTGTTTCTGCCATCAGTGTTTCCCACATCATTAACCTTTGTTTCTGACATGCAGTGTAGCCTACATCATTAACCTTTGTTTCTGCCATCCAGTGTAGCCTACATCATTAACCTTTGTTTCTGCCATGCAGTGTAGCCTACATCATTAACCTTTGTTTCTGACATGCAGTGTGTCCTATATCATGAACCTTTGTTTCTGCCATGCAGTGTAGCCTACATCATTAACCTTTGTTTCTGACATGCAGTGTGTCCTATATCATGAACCTTTGTTTCTGACATGCAGTGTAGCCTACATCATTAACCTTTGTTTCTGCCATCCAGTGTAGCCTACATCATTAATATTGTTTCTGCCATGCAGTGTAGCCCACATCATTAACCTTTGTTTCTGCCATGCAGTGTGTCCCACATCATTAACCTTTGTTTCTGCCATGCAGTGTATCCTAATCAATAACCTTTGTTTCTGCCATGCAGTGTGTCCCACATCATTAACCTTTGTTTCTGCCATGCAGTGTATCCTAAATCATAAACCTTTGTTTCTGCCATGCAGTGTGTCCTGCATCATTAGCCTTTGTTTCTGCCATGCAGTGTAGCATACATCATTAACCTTTGTTTCTGACATGCAGTGTAGCATACATCATGAATCTTTGTTTCTGTCGTGCAATGTATCCCACATCATTAACCTTTGTTTCTGCCATGCAGTGGCCATGCAGTGTGTCCTTCACTATTAATATTTGTTTCTGCCATGCAGTGTAGCCTACATCATTAACCTTTGTTTCTGCCATGCAGTGTATCCTAAATCATTAACCTTTGTTTCTGCCATGCAGTGTATCCTACATCATTAACCTTTGTTTCTGCCACACAGCCTACATCATTAGCTTTTGTTTCTGCCATGCAGCCTACATCATTAGCCTTTGTTTCTGCCATGCAGCCTACATCATTAGCCTTTGTTTCTGCCATGCAGCCTACATCATTAGCCTTTGTTTCTGCCATGCAGCCTACATCATTAGCCTTTGGGAAACGTGTTACTAACTGCTCTTTGTTGGGTGGGGTGAAGAGAGAGAGAGAGAGAGAGAGAGAGAGAGAGAGAGAGAGAGAGAGAGAGAGAGAGAGAGAGAGAGAGAGAGAGCGGGAAGCGAAAGTTTGAAGAAGTCATACTATGTTATGTAAGCGACTACATATTCATTGTTGGATTAATAAATGTTTAACAACACATTTTATATACTACACTTTATATTATTTACATAATGCCTTTAGTTTTTTAGCAACTTTTTTCCTCCTCCCCACACTTTCTTTGGCTTCATTTACCAGCTCTTCACTGGCTGCTTTGGGGGTGCCATTGGATTCTTTTTTGCACCTTTGGTGGTGAGAACACCACGGTATTATGGACTGTGGTGCGTCTCTCTATCTGACGCCAGGAGCGCAGACACAACAGCCGTGTCTCCCTGATGAGTTCCGATCCTGCGGACGAAAGGCCTCGGAGCAGGCAATACAAATATATCTATCTGCCTTCAAAAGGGATTACGATGGTTCCCTTATGCAGCTAGTGAAGAGTTTTCATATCTGTAATATATTTTCTTAATTTCATGTTCCCAGTTTCTCCCATCTTCAACCCCCCCCCCCCCCCCCCCCTTAAGTCCAAATCTTTGCCAAGTCATTACTATGATGAAGACAGTTGAGTTGTTGGCCTGCGCTTGTTTTTCCCCCCCCCACTATTAGATTGTTCGTCTTTGTATTTGTTTGACTTTATTCAAGTTGAAAAGGCTGTGCCAGTCTTGAATAAAAGTTGCTGTGTTAGGTTTTTCTTATGGGAGCAAAATTTACCCCACTTGTTTACTGTTTATTGTTTACCGTTCCCTGCCTCATTTCATTTCCAATTTAATAAATGTATTGTCAAAGTATTGATCCCCGTTCAGACGGGGCTATTGACTATACTAAGACAGAAAGAGATAGACAGAGACAGAGAGAAATAGTTTGATCGTTTATGGTGTCAGTAAATTGTTCGTCCTTAATTCGCTATTTCCTCCATTTACTACGTGAGCTGGTGAGGACACTTCATTGAGCAAAATGCGCCATTTGCCGGTAAAAGCTGTACTTCAATACATTATCATCAGTGTAGAACTGGAAAGTCCCTTCCTCTTCATGAACATGGACGAAATCGAAATCACTTCCTCAAGGGAACATGTCGGGAAATGACCTACCATCCTCCTGCAGGAAAACATAGGGAATGACCTACCATCCTGTAGGGGAACATGTGGAATGACCTTCCATCCTGTAAGGGAACATGGGAAATGACCTACTATCCTACAGGGGAACATGGGGAATGACATACCATTCCTGGAGGGGAACATGGGGAATGACATACCATCGTGCAGGGGAACATGGGGAATGACCTACCATCTTGGAGAGGAACATGGGGAATGACCTACCATCCTGGAAGGAGACATGAGGAATGACCTATCATCCTGTAGGGGAACATGGGGAATGAGCTACCATCCTGTAGGGGAACGACCTACCTACCATCCTGCAGGGGAACATAGGGAATGACCTACCATCCTGTAGGGGAACATGGGGAATAACCTACCATCCTTCAGGGGAACATGGGAATGACCTACCATCCTGTAGGGGAACATGGGGAATGACCTACCATCCTGCAGGGGAAAAAAGGGAATGACCTACCATCCTGTAGGGGAACATGGGGAATGACCTACCATCCTGCAGGCGAACATGGGGAGTGACCTACCATCCTGTAGGGGAACATGGGGAACGACCTACCATCCTGTAGGGGAACATGTGGAATGACCTACCATCCTGTAGGGGAACATGGGGAATGACGTACCATCCTGCAGGGGAACATGAGGAATGACATACCATCCTGGAGGGGACCATGGGGAATGACCTACCATCCTGCAGGGGAACATGTCATGGAGTGGCCTCCCATCCTGCACGGGAACATGGGGAATGACATACCATCCTGGAGGGGAACATGGGTAATGACCTACCATCCAGTAGGGAACATGGGGAATGACCTACCATCCTGTAGGGGAACATGGGGAATGACCTACCATCCTGTAGGGGAACATGGGGAATGACCTACCATCCTGCAGGGGAACATAGGGAATGACATACCATCCTGTAGGGGAACATGGGGAATGACCTACCATCCTGCAGGGGAACACGGGGAAAAACCTACCATCCTGCAGGGGAAAATAGGAATGACCTACCATCCTGTAGGGGAACATGGGGAATGACCTACCATCCTGCAGGCGAACATGGGGAGTGACCTACCATCCTGTAGGGGAACATGGGGAATGACCTACCATCCTGCAGGGGAACATGGTGAATGAGCTACCATCCTGTAGAGGAACATAGGGAGTGACCTACCATCCTGTAGGTCAACATGGGGAATGACCTACAATCCTGCAGGGGAACATGGGGAATGACCTACCATCCTGCAGGGGAATATGGGGAATGACATACCATCCTGCAGGGGAACATGTTTGGGGAATGGCCTACCATCCTGTAGGGGAACATGGGGAATGACCTACCATCCTGCAGGGGAACATGGGGAATGACCAACCATCCTGTAGGGGAACATGGGGAATGACCTACCATCCTGGAGGGGAACATGGGGAATGACGTACCATCCTGCAGGGGAATATGGGAAGTGACCTACCATCCTGGAGAGGAACATGGGGAATGACATACCATCCTGTAGGGGAACATGTGGAATGACCTACCATCCTGTAGGGGAACATGGGGAATGACCTACCATCCTGTAGTAGAACATGGGGAATGACTACCATCCAGTAGGGGAACATTGGAAATGACGTACCATCCTGTAGGGGAACATAAGGAAAGATGTATCATCCTGCAGGGGTACATAGGGAATGACGTACCATCCTGTAGGGGAACATGGGAAATGACCTACCATCCTGCAGGGAA
>JADBJO010004815.1:87750-105250 GCA_016801955.1 Conus betulinus | reverse complement strand
CTGATTTACACAGCTGACACACAGCTGCATCGCCTATCTTACAAGCCCGACGTCCGGTTTCCCAAACGAGGACACTGCAGACACGTTTCACACGGTCCCTGACTACACTGACTACACTGGATCTACACTGCTGACATAGGTCCCTGACTACACTGACTACACTGGATCTACGCAGCTGACATAGGTCCCTGAATTCAAAATGCAGCAACAGGGCATCGTTCAAACATCGGAAATAAACACATGACTGTATATTCTCCGCACTACTGACATAGTTCCCCGAGTTTAGAATGCAGCAACAGGACATTGTTCAAAATGCTGAAAATAAAGAAATGGCTGTAACTTCTCCACACTGTTGACCCTAGGTCCCTGAATTCAAAATGTACAGATGACATTGTACCTCCATGACCAAATCAAAACAAACACAAAACTGTACTCTTTGTTTGTCTGTGTCCTTGGCGGTAACTAACATCTCTCTTTTTTTTTTTCAAAATTTGCCTCATTTTCCGCCCTCAGTCATTGTTTTGAAACAAACACAAGCAATCAGACATTGTACTTTCCCATACAGAGATGACGCAATACGCTTACCTCTCCAAGCTTCCGACAAGGTACTTCCTCACACACAAGAAGAACGCGCACGCTCTGAAGAGCGAGATGTCTGGAAGGCCGGTGGGAATGTCTTTGACAGTCTGTCACTAGCCCACTGCTGCTGGCTTCTCTCCGATTCTGAGACTGCTGATGCAACCCTGGCCGCTGCCGTTGCAGTCAAGAATGAAGCCACCTTCACAGTAGCGGCGCAGCTGGCAAAGCGATGTATGAGCGCAGCGTGTGTGTCTATAGCCACAGCGCTGAAAACCAGCAGAACTTTCCCCCCTGGGGCCAGCGCGCTGCATCACCGCTGGCTGCTCTGTCTGCCAGGGAGCATCGCTAACTGCTACTTCCTAGATGCTCTCAGAGCTAAACACAACGCTTCAACAACATGTATCAAAGTCCAAACATATTAAGAGGTCATGTTTTTTTGGAGCCTGTGACTCTCAGGGAATGCGTACCATGTTTATCAGGCATGTCTGTGATTTACGCTTTTTTCTGATATTATTTTTTTTTTTTAACTTACCTCTTGTTTGTCACACAGTCCGGTTAGGTATTTGATATGATGTTGGCGGTCTTTGTGTGATGGTACGTACGTACACGCCCCCTCCCCCCCCCCCCCCCCCCCCCCCCCCCCCCCCCCCCCCCCCCCCACACACACACACACACACACACATGCATGCTCGCACACATGCATTTACATAAGTTCACACGCTCTCTCTCTCTCTCTCTCTCTCTCTCTCTCTCTCTCTCTCTCTCGTCTAATACCACCTAATTTTCTGAAAAGGCGTACAATGAAAGTACTGCCACTACTATTTCCTCTCCGCAAGATTCCAGGTAATTCTCCATGTCTCCTCACCCTACAAAGACAACCGAGTACAACAAACAGACAACAGGCCAGACTATACAGACATGATCCAGAGTCAGCAGGGATCTAGCCTGACGGGAAAATCAGAAAAAAACATTCATTTCCCACACTTACATGCTCACACTCCTGTATTTCGCAACATGATAAAAGGAGCACCTGCTTCAGTAGCTCTCTGTCATAATCATGACAAAACAGTACCTGCTTCAGTAGCTCTCTGTCATAATCATGACAAAACAGTACCTGCTTCAGTAGCTCTCTGTCATAATCATGACAAAAAAGTACCTGCTTCAGTAGCTCTCTGTCATAATCATGACAAAAAAGCACCTGCTTCAGTAGCTCTCTGTCATAATCATGACAAAAAAGCACCTGCTTCAGTAGCTCTCTGTCATAATCATGACAAAAAAGCACCTGCTCAGTAGCTCTCTGTCATAATCATGACAAAAAAAAACACCTGCTTCAGTAGCTCTCTGTCATAATCATGACAAAAAAGCACCTGCTTCAGTAGCTCTCTGTCATAATCTTTACACATTGTCAGTCCACGGGAGAAAAGTTGTCGTTGTTGTTGTTTTATGTAAATAAACTTCGGAAGTAAACCAAACCAGATACTTTAAGTGGTCGTCGTATTCCGAATTGTTCTGACAATCAAACTAATTACATCGGTGTCAAGCAGGATCTAAGCTTGTGAACCTGTCGCATTCATTTCTAACATTCATTGTACAGCGGCTTGAACAGGGAAACACATGTCATGAATGAAACCGTAGGGCTATTTGTACCATATACCACTTTATACGGTAATGATACTGTCTGTCTGTCTATCTATCTATCTATCTATCTATCTATCTATCTATCTATCTATCTATCTATCTATCTATCTATCTATCTATCTGTCTGTCTGTCTATCTATCTATCTATCTATCTATCTATCTACTGCTTACAAGGTAAGTATACGTCCACAGATACACCATTGATGGATAGATAGATCGATAGACAGACAGATAGACAGATAGACACAGAGAGAGATATACAGACTGTGTGTGTGTGTGTGTGTGTGTGTGTGTGTGTGTGTGTGTGTGTGTGTGTGTGAGAGAGAGAGAGAGAGAGAGAGAGAGAGAGAGAGTCTGTGTGTGTGTGTGTGTGTGTGTGTGTGTGTGTGTGTGTGTGTGTGTGTGTGTGTGTGTGTGTGTGTGTGTTCTCTCACTACCACACAGACTCAAGTTCTGCTAACTCTACTTTTGGCCACCGCTCGTAAGAAGTAGGATAAAGCTGCGGACAGCCTGTCCTAAACTTGTAGAGCACGTGTAGAACAAAAACAAAGCACCAGAGAAAAACAAAAATGCAAACGTATTCTTTCCATTTTATTGAACCTATTAGACAAATAAGGACGAGAGAGAGAGAGGGGGGGGGAGAGAGAGAGAGGAGAGAGAGAGAGAGAGAGGGGGAGAGAGAGAGAGAGAGAGAGAGAGGAGGGAGGAAGGGAAGGAGAGGGAGAGACAGAGTGAGAGAGTGAGGGGGGGGGGGGGAGGGAGGGAGGGAGACTGAGAAAAACAGACAGACAGACAGACAGACAGACAGGCAGACAGACAGAATGCGTTTTGTCTTTATTTGTACCACGAACCCAAACCAAACAGCGCTTTTTCCATCGACAGAGAGATATCAACTACTGAACGAAAGACCAGCGCAAAGCCCTGCTTCACGGCAACACGAAACCCGGTTTTCCAGTTCAGGCCGGAGCGCCGACATAAGACACTCACGTCACTGACAGAGAGAGAGAGAGGAATAGAGGATGGGAAGTAATGAGGCGTGCTGATGGGAGGAGGATGGACAGGGGAGGGGGAGGAGAAGGAGGGAGGGATGGGAGGGTGCAGGATAAACAGATAATGATGTCTTGACGTCTCGCCCTGTGAGTGATTAGTGTGTTTGGCGTCAGAACCAGCCTGAACCCAGCTGGGGGGTTTCGCGTGAGGCTGTGTGTGCTCCATCCGGTGAGAACACTGTGTGTGTGTGTGTGTGTGTGTGTGTGTGTGTGTGTGTGTGTGTGTGTGTGTGTGTGTGTGTGTGTGTGTATGTGTGTGTGTGTGTGTGTGTGTTGTGTGTGAAGGAGAGGAGAGAGAGAGAGAGAGAGAGAGACAGACAGACAGACAGACAGACAGAGACAGACAGAGACAGAGTACATGTGTGTGTGTGTGTGTGTGTGTGTGTGTGTGTGTGTGTGTGTGTGTGTGTGTGTGTGTGTGCGTGCATGCGAGCGTGTGTACGTACGTACGTGTGTGGATGCGTGTGTGTATGTGTGCGTGTGTGTATATGTGTGCACGCGTGTTTGCGTGCGTGTGAGAGAGAGAGAGAGAGAGAGAGAGAGAGAGAGAGAGAGAGAGAGAGAGAGAGAGAGAGAGAGAGAGGAGAGAGAGAGAGAGTTGAAGGCCAAGGCCTCTAGAAAGTGCGTGCACCTGACTAGACGTGAACTGTAAACATGTGACCAGACAGTATACACATGACCAGACAAACTGTAAACACATGACCAGACAGTATATACATGACCAGACAAACTGTAAACACAAACTCTCACTATGTTACATAAGCGCTCAGCCTTGCAAACGCTCAAGTACCCAAGGATTTAACCGTGTTCTCGTTGGAGGAGACACTCTCCAATGGGGAGGAAGCTCACTAACATATAACTCCTGGTCAGATACCGGTATTTCGAAACCTGACTGTTTCTCCTCAGTGACCGCGGAAAGTGGTAATTTGACTCCTCTGCCTTTTCTGTTTTAAGAAGAATGCATTAGAGAGTGTCTCCTCCTTGGAGACTATAAGCTTGCTGAAGACTCATTTGAGAAGCGTTTATTATTCCCCCACTCACCCTCTCAAGCACATACTGTTAGTTAGGCAGAATAACTGCCATCTGCAGATATGAATGCTTATCTCCCCCCTTTTTCTTTACTCCAAGACATAAGAGCAAGCTTTGTTTATAATTCAATATTTCTTGCAGTCATTGCAACACCAAGCTGCTCTGTAAGTTGCTGGAATGGCGCTCGGTACTTATCCTTGGAATTTATATATATATATATATGTATGTATGTATGTATGTATATATATATATATATATATATATATATATATATATATATATATATGTAAAATAAACTAATAAATTCCAAGGATAAACAACTGAGCACCATTCCAGCAACTTACAGAGCAGCTTGGTGTTGCACTGACTGCAAGAAATATTGAATTATAAACAGAGCTTGCTCTTATGTCTTAGATTGAAGAAATAAGGGGAGATAAGCATTCATATCTTCAGTGGTAGGTAATTTTGCCTAACTTGGAGACTATAAGCTTCCCCCCTTGGAGACTATAAGCTTGCTGAAGGCTCATTTTGAGAAACATTTATTACTCCCCATTCATCCACTCAAGCACATACTGGCAGAATTATCTACCACTGCAGATATGAATGCTTATCTCCCCTTATTTCTTCAATCTAAGACATAAGAGCAAACTTTGTTTATGATTGAATGTGTGTGTGTGTGTGTGTGTGTGTGTGTGTGTGTGTGTGTGTACGCACGCGCGCGCGTGCTATTTATGTATGTGCGAGAGCGTGGGTGGGGGTGGGGGGTGTGATACATGATTTGTTGTTTTTCTGGCCGCTCTTAATTTCTCTTTGGAGATCACAAAGTGTTCTTAGCTTGACTTGCCTTGACTTGTTCTCTCTCTGCCTTAGCTCTTTGGATTGCTTCCCAAGTTATAGCAAAATGTTCTACACAGCCAGGCACTCCCGGCATGCCTTCTGTCTGGACTGACAAATCCACATGGCGGCATGGTCTACACAGCCAGGCACTCCCGGCATGCCTTCTGTCTGGACTGACAAATCCACATGGCGGCATGGTCTACACAGCCTGGCACTCCCGGAATGCCTTCTGCCTGAACTGACAAATCCACGTGCTCATTTTCTATGAATTCATTTATCAGCCTGGCGAAAGCTTTCACCCTCAACGTTCAGAATGGATTGTGATTTGAACTGATTGGTGTTCCTCGAGTTTTGTTCTCTTTCTTCATTATCATCCACTGGTGCCTGAATTAATGTGTACATATAACTTGTTCACAACACATGAATTACTGTGTACATGTAACTTGTTCAGAAAACATGAATTACTGTGTTCATATAACTTGTTCACAACACATGAATTACTATGTGCAACATTTACTTGTTCACATGTGTCTCCTCATAACATCACTATTTCTATTCAAAATAAAGAACGACATAAAGAGACGAAAACAAGAACATAAAAAAGAGGATTGTGGCGACTCAACAGCGTCTGCTGAGACTTACACTTTGTTTTTTACCTTTTTCTCCCCGATTAGCATTAAGCCTTAAGCACTGGTTTGACCAACGTTTATATTCAACATTTACTTTTTATTATTTTTCAACAAAAAAAATCTATGGTGTTTTTTTTTTTGGGGGGGGGAGGGGAGGGGGGGGGGGGGTGTCCGACTAAGGTGGATGATTTTTTTTTGTTATATAATACGATGTCATAATATGACTATTACTTTTTGTTAAAAAGAAGTCATGCTGCATTGCAGTATGTGAATTATACTATGTACCATATCACAGTATACCATCATAGTATATTATATAATATCATATCACATCATAATATATTGTATCATGCAATATTACGTTATATCATACATGGTATTGTATTAAATTATTGAATTGAATAGAATATACAATGCGACATATTATGATAGGATACAATGTGACATGACATGATATAATATTAAATTACACTATAATGCGACATATGATAGGATACAATGTGACATGACATGATATAAATATTACATTACACTATAATGCGACATATGATAGGACACAATGTGATATGACATGATATAATATTACATTACACTATAATGCGACATATGATAGGACACAATGTGATATGACATGATATTGCATTACATTGGCTACCTTATCCATATCCTCTCTCCTCCCCCATCTTCCCTCTAATCTCTCTCTCTCTCTCTCTCTCTCTCACTCTCACTCACTCTCTCTCTCTCTCTCTCTCTCTCTCTCTCTCTCTCTCTCTCTCTCTCTCTCTCTCTCTCTCTTTCGCCCCCTTCATCTCCATTCTTCTTTTTGAACCATGTTTCACCTGTCTCCGTTCCCCCGCCCCCACCTGCAAATGTTTTTCTATATGTCATATGGGAAGATATCACATTATAGCGTTAGACTGTATATATCACCTTACTGCATTGGACTGTATATGTGGACTGTACATGCTATATATGTATATGGATATGTGGACCACTGGCTTCAGCCTGTCGTGCACAGCCTACCTTCTTACCTGAAGGACACCACTCACGTTCTGCAACTCCTGGAGGACTGGAAGACCAATCTGCAGCCCTTTGGAGACGAGCTACTGATCGCCACTATTGACGTAGTGGCCCTTTACCCTAGTATCCCTCACGAGGAGGTGACGGTATCACTGCGTGAAATGATGCAAAACCAGGCACACCTCTCGGACTCCATCCCCTCCATCTCCACATTTCTCCACGTTGTCAACCATATTCTTGACAGCAATGTCTTCGAGTATGATGGTGAACTCTTCAATCAGGTACAGGGCACAGCCATGGGCACACCGATGGCTCCAGCCATTGCTAACATATTCATGGGCTGGTCGGAACAACGTCTGTTATCCACATCCCCCTACACCATCGATTCTCAACACTGGCGCCGCTTCACAGACGACATCCTTCTGTTGTGGATGCACGGAGAAGACAGCCTTCTGCAGTTCGTCGAGTGGTTGAACGAACAACACCAAACCACCGAATTCATCTGCAACTATGGCCGTACCAGCGTGCCCTACTTGGATGTCAGCATCAGCCTAGTGGACGGCCGCATCGTCACTGACGTCCATACAAAGTCCACTGGTGTGAACATGTATCTCCCTTTCCCCTCCAGCCACCGCCGGCACTGTGTCAGAGGTATCCCGTATGGCCAGTGCCTACGACTAAGAAGGATCTGCTCCGAAGATGACCTCTTCCAGACCAGAAGTAAAGAACTAGAAGCTAAGCTCCTAAGACGGGGGTACCCACGGAGACTTCTTCAAGCAGCTATCGGCAAGGTGTCGGCCATTCCCCGTAAGCAGACACTCGAATACACCTGCAAGCAAAGGAGAGCCGACAGAGTCCCATTTATTATTACCCACAACCCCACCCACCCTCCTACAGCTAGATGGCTGAGACAGCTGATGCCTACATTACACCAGAGCCGACGGATGGAGCGGGCCATGCCACTTCCCCCTATTGTTGAAGAAAGGAAGAGCATCAGCTTAAGAAGACTCCTGATGCCCTCTTGCCCACCTACACCCTTCATCCTTATTGCGTTGGACTGTTGGACTGTGTATATCACCTCATTGCGTTGGACTGTGAATATCATCTCATTGCATTGGACTGTGTATATCACCTCATTGCGTTGGACTGTATATATCTCCTTATTGCGTTGGACTGTGTATATCACCTCATTGCGTTAGACTGTGTTTTGCTGTATTTCTGGCTGCTCTGGTTTCTTGTGCCCTTGAATTTGTACATTTTACATTACACGGCAACACACTGTGAGCACCTCGTGAGCGTTTTGCTCTTGGTCGAGCAGTTGTCGGTGTTTCGGTGTGCTGCGACCCTGAGGTTCAGATGCTGCGGTGGTCAGCCGCAGTTGTCGTCGTTTTGTGTTGTAGCAGGCATGCTGAGTTAATTAAGGTGATAGTAGTGTAGTGATCTAAGGGTGGCGTTGTCTTGTGCACATTTCTGTCAACTTGTACAAAGGTGTAAATAATATATCACTCATGTTTTCAATCATTTCAAGTTTTTTAGGAAAAGGAAGAGATAGAAAATGGGGGAAATAAGGACTAAAACGAAGCAAGCCGAGAAAAGTATATTGATGGTGGGTTTCGACCAGTGGGCTGTGTTGAGAGGTGGGAAACAGGGAAAAAGGAAAAAGAAAAGAAGGAATTTGATTATGAAGTTTTGAACGAAAATGTAAATAGTTGTCATTGGTTCGATCCTGGTGTTAGGATATAATTGGTACTTATTGGTGTCAGGGGGCTCGTGCGGAAATACTTTCGGGAAGCATAGACAGGGTGTGTTGCCACTGGGTGCTGTAGAGGCTATGATTGTGCCGTGTCATGGAAGTTATTGGAAAGGATAAGTATTGTGTAGTTGTATGAAGAGGTACTAGTGTCGAGCAGCGCGATTTTGTATAGAGTGGGTACCCTAATTCAATAATATAGGTTAAGATTGTTCCTACATTGCGGGTGATTTGTGGGAGTGTGCTTATGCCTTGGGTGATTGGCGCGGAGATATAGTCGTCCTGTCCCATTGGTTTTCTTTGGAATCGAGACATGACATTTGTTGTGGACGTCACGATATGACTGAGAGTGTATGTGTGTGGGAAGGTGTATTATGAAATAGCTCTCGTGTATGCTGAAGTGCAAAGAGGAGTGTAATTTAGTGGTATAAACAGAGTGAGATAGTGATAGATGTAACTCGTCTATGGAGCTAGTAGGCTCCGGGGTGCGTAAAGAAAAATCCTGGAAAGGGGTGAACTAAGGGGTTACTGTAATCAATGATGTATGTAGCTATGTATATCTACGGTCGGAGGGTAACAGTTATGTCAAGTGCAGGTGAGGGCGCATTCCCACCATCCTGTGGGCCCCGGTACACCAGGCGGTGCAGGGCCGTTTTCGTCGGGAGAGCGGTGGACAGCCAGTTGCTGGCATTCCTGTCTCTGACTGTCCGGCGATCGTGGCAGGTGCCTGCGGTTACCCCACCTGCACTCCCCATCCTGCTGTGCCCCCGGACTGTTGTCCCAGTCCTCCTCCCCTTTCCGATGCTACATCCCTTTTCCCTTTCTCCCCATCCGGTCGGGTCTTCACAGCCTGGCCATTAACGTCGCTGTTGCTGCTGGCGCCATTGCTGGTGTCGCTGTTGCTGCTGGCGCCATTGCTGGTGTCGTTGTTGCAGCTGGCGCCGTTGCTGGTGTCGCTGTTGCAGCTGGCGCCGTTGCTGTGTCGCCGTTGCTGTTTGTCGCCCCTTGCTGTTTATCGCCGTTGCTGTTTATCGCCGTTGCTGTTGGCGTCGCTGCTGTTGTCGCCGTCTGCTGATGCCCCCGTATCGCCGACTCCTCACTCCGTGATCGCCGCCATTGAAGTGTGTCATCGCCGGCTTGGGTGTGAGTTGTCACTGTGGTGGCAGTCGTCGCTGTCGCCGTTGTGTTGGCGGTGGCTGTGAATTCCACTGATGTTGTGAAAGCCGGTGTGTCACTGTCATCTGTCATCCTCGTCTTCGGCAGGCAGATTTGTCTGGTCACCGTCACTATTCGCCGTTGTGAGACTGTCAACGTCGTCGTCGTGTGGTCTGTTTTCCTTTTGTGTTGTTTGTGCCTGTGTGTGTGTGTGTGTGTGTGTGTGTGTGTGTGTGTGTGTGTGTGTGTGTGTGTGTGTGTGTGTGTGTGTGTGTGTGTGTGTGTGTGTGTGACGATGAAACACCTGGAGACATTGGGTTTGGGTGGGCACACATGAAGGATGCATGTTGATTAAAAAGGGTATGACTGAAGGGATGAATGTGCGCAGTGAAGTATATGCAAAGTGAATATAGTGATATGAAGTTAGTGTAGTTTGGTTGTTGTTGTTGTTGTTGTTGTTGTTGTTGTTTTGTTGTTGTTGTTTTTTTGGGGTGGTGGTGGTGGAAAGTTGTGGTCATGAAAAGGATTGACTGATATTATGCTATGTGTAATATACTGATGGTCTAAGGAACTCTGCACACTGTAGCTGGATAAGGGACAAAATAGCTTATTGTGGCTGCCTTGGCTGTAGGAACTGTGTGCTTTCAGGCTGGGGTCTGTGGCGTATTCATAGAAGATTCCGCTCATTGGTTGTTTGGTCGGGAATAAAATTTTGTGTTTTGTTGTCAGTTCTTGTATGGCGTGTTGTCTGATTAGTGGGTTAGTTGTGTGTGTGTGTGTGTGTGTGGGGGGGGGGGTTGTTTTTTTTATGTCCGGCTTAGCGTCCCGTGACACACTGCTATGACTCAGTGTTTCATATTCATCCACCTATCCATCCATCCATTTCTTTCTCTGTCTGTCTGTCTGTCTGTCTGTCTGTCTATCTATCTATATCTGTCTGTCTGTCTGTCTGTCTATCTATCTATCTATCTATCTATCTCTTTGTCTATGTATCTGTCTATCGATCTCAGTAAGTTAGAGCAGTCTATTGCTGAGGAGTGTACTGTGAGCTGTAGACCATAGTTTTTCCTGTACTGTGAGCTGTAGACCATAGTTTTTCCTGTACTGTGAGCTGTAGACCATAGTTTTTCTGTACTGTGAGCTGTAGACCATCGTTTTTTTCCTGTAGTGTGTGCTGTGGACCATAGTTTTTCCCGCTTTCTGAAAGACTAGCGGCCAGACCTCCAATCCAAGGCAGCCAGTGGGGAGACAGTCCCCTGCTCAAGAAGAATCAAACCTCAGCCACACCGTGGCTTTCACGGCTCTCGCATGATCCTCTGGGGCCACCCCGCTACCAATCACATCAGACCCATCGAGCTCACGTGTCAAAAAGAAAGAAAGAAGAAAGAAAGAAAAGCAAGACAGACAAACAACTGTTGGGCGTGAGTGACAAGCTGACATGTGATTGGCTGTTACCCGATGCCGGCAAGTCTGTGGGTTGCCGGCATGCCTCGTGCCGTGCCAAGAGCTGGGGGGAGGGGATGGTGGAGGTGTGTGTGTGTGTGGGGGGGGGGGGGGGGGGGGGAGGGGGGTGCAGGCCGCACCTCACTGAGTTGCCGGGGTTACGGAGTGCATGAGTACGGGGCAGTACGTGCCTGCACTGACCTCCCTGACTGCACTGACCTCCCTGACTGCACTAACCTCCCTGACCCCCCTGACTGCACTGACCTCCCTGACTGCAATGACCTCCCTGACTGCAATGACCTCCCTGGCTGCACTGACCTCCCTGACTGCACCGACCCCCCTGACTGCACTGACCCCCTGACTGCACTGACCTCCCTGACTGCACTGACCTCCCTGACTGCACTGACCTCCCTGACTGCACTGACCTGGCTGCACTGATCCCCCTGACTGCACTGACCTTCCTGACTGCACTGACCTCCTTGACTGCACTGGCCTGACTGACCCCCTGACTGCCTGACTGACCTCCCTGACTGCACTGACCTGACTGCACTGACCTCCCTGACTGCACACCTCCCTGACTGCACTGACCTCCCTGACTGCACTGAACCCCCTGACTGCACTGACCCCCTGACTGCACTGACCTCCCTGACTGCACTGACTTGACTGCACTGACCCCCCCCCCCCTGACTGCACTGACCCCCTGACTGCACTGATCCTCCTGACTGCACTGACCCCTGACTGCACTGACCCCCTTGACTGCATGACCCCCCTGACTGCACTGACCTCCCTGACTGCACTGACCCCCCTGACTGCACTGATCCTCCTGACTGCACTGACCTTCCTGACTGCACTGACCCCCTGACTGCACTGACCTCCCTGACTGCACTGATCCTCCTGACTGCACTGATCCTCCTGACTGCACTGATCCTGATCCTCCTGACTGCACTGATCCTCCTGACTGCACTGACCTCCCTGACTGCACTGACCTGACTGTACTGACCTTCCTGACTGCACTGACCTGACTGCACTGACCTCCCTGACTGCACTGACCTGACTAACCCCCCTGACTGCACTGACCTTCCTGACTGCACTGACCTCCCTGACTGCACTCCTCCCTGACTGCACTGACCTGACTGACCTCCCTGACTGCACTGACCTCCCTGACTGCACTGACCCCTGCACTGACCTGACCTGACTGCACTGACCTGACTGACCTCCCTGACTGCACTGACCTCCTTGCACTGCACTGACCCCCTGACTGCACTGACCTGACTGCACTGACCCCTGACTGCACTGACCCCCTGACTGCACTGACACCCCCGACTGCACTGACCCCCTGACTGCACTGACCTCCCTGACTGCACTGACCCCCCCCCCCCCCCCCTGACTGCACTGACCCCCCCCCGACTGCACTGACCCCCCTGACTGCACTGACCCCCCTGACTGCTGGCTATGAGGTCAACCTCCCGCCGCTCTTCCCACCCAGCACAGAACGTTACTTTTTTTTGACGCAGGGGGTGGGGGTGGGGGGTAATGGAAGGTATCCGCTTCCAACGGTAGCTCGTACAAGCAGTATTGATCTGGTTTGTGTAATTACGCCACGATTAGGATTCTGCACTAAAACACTGTACAATCCATGTATAATCCATGTCAGCGCTGTATAATCCATGTCAACAATGTATAATCCATGTAAACACTGTATAATCCATGTAAACACCGTATAATCCATGTAAACACCGTATAATTCATGTAAGCGTTTTGAGGCCTACCATAAGGTTGAGCCAGATTAATTGTTAAACTGCAAATGATCAAAAGAACAACTCCCACCAATTATTTCTCTTGCTTGGGCGGAGGGGGGGGGGGGGGTGGGGGTTCACTGATGAAACCACAAACAATCGTCAGATACATGACCTTCCTCTTAGCTGACGTCAATGAATATGAAATGTGGCAGGGAACAGCAAAACAGTAAAGAAAAAACAAGTAGGGTAACTCTTGCTCCCACAAGAAAACATAACTCTAAAGGAATGCTGCTTACAACATCAAATCGCCTAGCAGGTATGAAAGCACAGAGCACACAGAACAAACAAGGGACCCACCCCCCCCCCCCCCACCCCCCCAAAAGGATGCTCCAAGCTTGTCCGTATACCCTGTATCTGTCTGACTTTATTCAAGTTTAAAAGTCTGTGCCAGTCTTGAATCAAAGTTAATTTATATTATCCATTTCTCCAGTTCTTGTTGCTGTGTAGATGTGTTCAGTACAGGGCATATGGGCAAGCTTGAAGCATCCTTTTTTTTTTTTTTTTTTTTTTTTGGGGGGGGGGGGGGGGGCTGCTTTCTTGTTTGTTCTGTGTGCTCTGTGCTGTCATGTCTGCTAGGCGATTCGGTGTCGCAAGCAGCATTCCTTTAGAGTTATGTTTCTTGTGGGAGCAAGAGTTACCCTACTTGTTTATTGTCAAATTTCTGGCCTTTTCACTCACCCGTGACCCTGTCGTTATGCCAGCTGGATCCCCCAAAACAGTCCCATTCCTTTGATTTTAATCTGTCTGCTTGGAACCAGCTGGCTTGCATCTTGATGGCCATAGGAAAGGAACTGAGGAGAACCAACTTTCACACATAATAGAAATTCTCAAAACAATCTAATTGCGCCAGTCTATAAATACTCGATTCCTTAAGCAAGGCTTTGGCGCATTAATTTTTGGTGTGCAGCCTGTGTGGAAGACGGAGTGGATTTCAAACGGAACGAAGCTGGTACAGACACCTGATTGTTTCCACTTCCTCTGTGTTTCACATCTCTGTGTCTATTATCTAACCATAATATTGACGTCTTTCTCTGTGTTTCGATCTCTGTGTCTGTTATCTAACCCTAATAATGAAGTTTTCGTCTGTGTTTAACATCTCTGTGTCTATCATCTAACCATGATATAGAAGTCTTTGTGTTTCAATCTCCGTGTCTGTTATCTAACCATAATAATGAAGGTTTCGTCAGTGTTTCACATCTCTGTGTCCGTTATCTAACCATGATAATGAAGGTTTCGTCAGTGTCTCACATCTCTGTGTCTGTTATCTAACCATAATATAGTAAGTCTTTGTCTGTGTTTCAATCTCCGTGTCTGTTAACTAACCAGGATATTGAAATCTTTGTCTGTGTTTCAATCGCCATGTCTGTTATCTAACCATGATTGAGAAGTCTTTGTCTGTGTTTTCAATCTCCCATGTCTGTTATCTAACCCATGGTATTGAAATTTGGGGGTGCCTGACTCTGCCCAGTTCTGTACACAGCTTTCTCGTCATTGGCAGGAAGAGTGACTTCCCCTGTTGGCCTTTTCCTATATTCTTATCATCCCCTACATTCTCAAACCTTTCATGATACTCCTTACTTTTAACCTCCCCTACATTCTCCAACCTTTCATGACATACCTTGACATACCTACATTCTCCAACATTTCATGATATTCCTTACCTGATTCACACCCTACATTCTCAACCTTTCATGATATTCCTTAACATCCCCTACATTCTCCAACCTTTCATGATATTCCTTAGCTTTATCATCCCCTATATTCTACAACCTTTCATGATATTCCTTAGCTTTACCATCCCGCTTACCCATTCTCCAACCTTTCATGATATTCCTTAGCTTTACACCCCCTACATTCTCCAACCTTTCATGATATTCCTTACCTTTACCATCCCCTATATTCTCCAAACCTTTCATGATATTCCTTACCTATAATTCCCTACATTCTCCAACCTTTCATGATATTCCTTACCTTATAATTCCCTACATTCTCCAGCCATTCATGATATTCCTTACCTTACCATCCCCTACATTCTCCAGCCATTCATGATATTCTTACCTTTATCATCCTCTATATTCTCCAACCATTTCATAATATTCCTCACCGTCCCCTATATTCTCCAATCTGTCATGATATTCCTTACCTTTACCATCCCCTATATTCTCCAACCTGTCATGATATTCCTTACCTTTACCATCCCCTATATTCTCCAACCTGTCATGATATTCCTTACCTTTACCATCCCCTATATTCTCCAACCTGTCATGATATTCCTTACCTTTACCATCCCCTATATTCTCCAACCTGTCATGATATTCCTTACCTTTACCATCCCCTATATTCTCAAACTGTCATGATATTCCTTACCTTTACCATCCCCTATATTCTCCAACATTTCATAATATTCCTTACCGTCCCCTATATTCTCCAACCCGGTCATGATATTCCTTACCTTTACCATCCCCGATATTCTCCAACCTGTCATGATATTCCTTACCTTTACCATCCCCTATATCTCCAACCTGTCATGATTTTCCTTACCTTAACCATCCGCTATATTCTCCAACCTGTCATGATATTCCTTACCTTTACCATCCCCTATATTCTCCAACACTGTCATGATATTCCTTACCTTAACCATCAGCTAGATCCTCCAACCTGTCATGATATTCCTTACCTTTTTTTTCCCATCCTCCCCTACTTCTTTTCTACATCCTCCTTTTGGTTTTATATCCCCAATTCTTTTTCTACTTCCTCCTTTCCTTTTACATTCCCCGGTTCTTTTTTCATTTCTGCTATCTCCTTTTCTTTACATTCCCCTAGTCTTTTTCTACTTCATTTCTTTTCATTCCCCTAATCTTTTTTCTACTTCCATTCCTTTACAATCCCCGATATTTTTATACTTTCATTGATTTACATTCACCCTATCCTTTTTCTACTTCCATTTCTTTACATGCCCTATCTTTTTTTTCTACTTCCATTTCTTTACATTCCCCTATTTTTCTTGTATTTCATCTTTTTCTTTACATTCCCTATCTTTCTCTACTCCCTTCTTTTTTAGATTCCCGTGTCTTTTTCTACATCCTTTTTTTTTTTTTTTTTTTTTAAACATTCCTCTATCTTTTACTACTTCCTCCTTTTTCATATACCCCGTTCATTTTTCTATATCCTTCGTTTCTTTTTCATACTTCCATTCTATACATTCCCCTATCTTTTTTCTACATCGGTTCCTTTTCTTTACATTCCGTATCTTTTCTATATTCCCCTTTTCTAGACATTCTCCTATTTTTTTTCTACATCCTCCTTTTCATATACATCCCCTACCTCGTTTTCTACATTCCTTTCTTTTTTTTTGTTTTTTACATTCCTGTATCGTTTTCAACATCCGCCTTTTCTTACATTCCCCTATCTTTTTCTACATTCTCCTTTTCTTCACATTCCCCTATTTTTTTCTACAGTCTACTTTTCTTCCACATTCCTTATCTTTTTCTACATCCTCTTCTCCACATTCCCCTATCTTTTTTTTTACATCCTCCTTTTCTTTCTGTCCATTTCCACTATCTTTTTCTCACATCCTTTTCTTATACATAACACTATCTTTTTCTACATTTAATCCTTTTCTATACATTCCTCTATCTTTTTTCTACTCATTTTCTTCAAATGCCCCTAATTTTCTTCGACATAGTCCTTTTCTATATATTCCCCTTCTTTTTCTACATTCTCCTTTTCTCTACATTCCCCTATCGTTTTTCTTACCTCCTTCACATTTCCCTATCTTTTTGTCTAGATTTCTGTTTCTTTCTTTCCCATCCCCCTACCCTTTTCTTTACAACTCCTCTCTTTTTATAGAATTTACAAGTCACCTATCTCTTTTCTCGTGCATTCTCCTTTTCTTTACAGTCCTCTGTCTTTCTCCTACAGTCTCCTTTGTTTTCTCTCACATTGCTGTTTTCAAATCACCTTTTTCTATATCCTCCTTTTGTAACATTTTCCCTAAATTCTTTTAGTACGATCCCCCTATACCTTACTCCTCCTTTTCATATTCCCCTACCTTTTTTCTAATTCCTGTTCTCACATTCCTATTCTTGTTCTACATCCTGTTCTTCATTATTCACTACTTTCTTATATTCTCCCTTTTCTCCGCATCTCATATCTTGTTGTGCATTCGCTTTTTTTTTTTACATTACCTATCTTTTTCTACATGCTCTTTTTCTCATCCATCCGGGCTCTGTTTCACATCGTTTCTTACATTTGCACCTACATTTTTTACATCATCTTTCGATGATTCCCTTTGTGCTACATCCTTTGCTTCACATTCGACTATCTTTTATACGGGATTTCTCACAGTTACCGGAGGTTTGTGTAACTTCTCCAGTGTCTACAAGTCCCGAGCTTTGAATACAGACGCCGTGGCGTCAAGTCCCCTAGATTGTAGAATCCTAGTGCACGGACAGCCCCCGTAGCCCTGGTCGGAGCGTACGGGGCTAAGAGGACCCTAGTGGGGCGAAGTCGCCTGTGCAGGAGTGCCCATATGCGGTGGGGGAAAGCCGCATTGTATTTCATAGCCCCGAT
>JADBJO010004815.1:85000-86388 GCA_016801955.1 Conus betulinus | reverse complement strand
CATCCGCTACATCTGATAGCTCCTCTCCTTCCCGCTCCCCCTTCCATCCGCTCATCTTCAATCCGCGCTGTCTTGTTTCTTGTTGGAGCTGTTACGTCACCTTGACCCGATCCACGTCAACAAATCTCTCCATTGTCCCAGCTCAGGTTAGGTCATCAGCAACGGCCCGTGTTTACGTCAACCCTGTGTTGTTTCGTTGTGCTTGTAGAGCTTGTTTCTGCTGTGTTCCGGGTTTGTTTTTCTGCTGTGTTCACAGAGACTCTTGATACACTTTTGGTGGTCGGCTGAACTGTAAGCAAAAGCATTTGACTTATTCTGTTTTCATTTCTTTTACCGAGGTTTTCTGTGCTTCTCGATAAATAACAAATTAGTCTTGTATCTCGTGCTTTCTGTGTATATATGTTTGTTCTTGTCTCTTGTTTCAGGTACTAACGTTATTAAAAGTGTGTAATGTTGATACCAGTAGTAAAACACTCAATAGTTCAATAATTCGTAAACCTTTAATAACGTTCTTCTGTCTTAGCCTTGACAGTTTGCTGAGATCTATCCCATTATTCGTCCTTTAATGGTAGGATATTCCTAAAAATCTGTCCTGGTGTTTCGTAACCATTTAAACAATTATCGTCTGTGTCAAAAGATGAAGGTTGTTGTTATCTTTTTCATGGATTCTTGTTGGTACATGTTCTACCGAGCCGTAATCCTAAATTTTGGTCTTTTTGTGTTTTCTAAATACATTGATTCATACTCCAAAATGCACGCTGAAATCTATTCAAAATAATCGTTACAATGCAACTTGAATCATTTCATGTCTCAAATGATGATTTTCGTTCAGATGTATTCCAGGTTCACAGACCTTAAACTGAAATTCTTGCTTTTTTTTTTTCCTATCTCAAAGATGCACTTTGTCGACTTCAATGCTTCATGTTCTAATCGATCACAGGTCTAAACATGTTTTGTTTCAGACTGTGATAAATTTGAATTGCTGCAAGTTATTCAAAATCTTGGAATTTTCTTCTTTTCTTCCTCAAACGATTTTTTTAAAAGATCATTAGTAATTCCAAATGAAGAGCCCGTATAAGACAACAGGAATAACTAAAATCTTAATCTTTTAACAGTCTGCCCGGTCAATCACGATTCAACTTTTCTACTGTGCATTTCTGTCCCTTAAAATGCTGAAAGAAAAATTTTCAAACACGAAAAAGTAGCGAATAAACTGAGGCGCTTTGCATTAACGTTTGAAAAAGCTTCACCATTGAATTACAATGATTTTAATGACGTCATCTCTGTTGCGTGACTTTGCTGCTGCTGCTGCTGTTACTGGCACTACTACTCTTACTGTTACTGCCTCTAGTAGGGTTGAACTTTCTGTATTAAAATCTGTGAGAAGA
>JADBJO010004815.1:75000-80000 GCA_016801955.1 Conus betulinus | reverse complement strand
TCTCTCTCTCACACACACACACACACACACACACACACACACACACACACACACACACACATACAGACACACACACATTCTCTCTCTCTCTCTCTCTCTCTCTCTCTCTCTCTCTCTCTCTCTCTCTCTCTCTCTCTCTCTCTCTTACCATCAATCTTACTATACATAGAGAGAGAGAGAGACGCACGCACGTACGCACAAAGAGAAAAAAACACACATGACAGAACCACCGCGATGACACTGACAACCCAATGACGTAATTTCCCTTTTTTCATCCTCTTCACCCCCACCCCCACCCCCCCACCCCCCACCCCACACACACACATTAACCCCTCTCCCTTCCTGTCCTCCCTCCTCATCCACTCCCCTACTTCCTTTCCTCAGCAAGAGAGAGAGAGAGAGAGAGAGGCGGTGAAGGAGCCGGTATATACCCCTATTCAGATTTGCACCATCAGGAATAGATAAGCACTGACGCGCTTTTTTTTTTTTTTTACATCCAGTCCTCGCCCTGAGTAGGGACTACAACATGCAGTGAAATGAAATAATGTAAGAAAGCAAACAAGCAAACAAACAAGGCGGTCATGCAATCATAATGGAACATCAAATGAAAATAGAAGAGAAATGAAAGCGGTGAAGAGGTCGGCATGTATCCCTATTCAGACTGGTACCATCAGGAAGAAATAAACAAATACAATGTACATGTGTACCCGTTATTCATGTTCACATACCGTGATTAACTGAAAATAATATGTGAATTTGAGATAGACAAAGTTTAAGCAATCTAGTCTTTTGATTTCATTTCTTTTCGTCTAAAAACGCACGTCCCACTCCATGCCGGCCAATGGATTCAAGACCAACGTGACCGAGCCAGACATTAGATAACTGAAACATTGTCTGACTCAGCTAGACCACTTAAAACATTGTCTGACTCAAGTAGATCACTTAACATTGTCTGACTCAAGTAGATCACTTAAACATTGTCTGTCTCAAGTAGATCACTTAAACATGGTCTGTCTCAAGTAGATTACTTAAACAATGTCTGTCTCAAGTAGATCACTTAAACATGTCTGTCTCCAGTAGATCACTTAAACAATGTCTGTCTCAAATAGATCACTTAAACAGTGTCTGTCTCAAGCAGATCACTTAAACATTGTCTGTCTCAAGTAGATCACTTAAACATTGTCTGTCTCAAGTAGATCACTTAAACATTGTCTGTCTCAAGTAGATCATTTAAACAATCTCTGTCTCAAGTAGATCCTTTAAACAGTGTCTGTCTCAAATAGATCACTTAAACATTGTCTGTCTCAAGTAGATCCCTTAAACAATGTCTGTCTCAAGTAGATCACTTAAACATTGTCTCAAATAGATCACTTAAACATTGTCTGTCTCGAGTAGATCACTTAAACAATGCCTGTCTCAAGTAGATAACTCAAAACATTGTCCGTCTCAAGTAGATCACTTAAACAATGTCTGTCTCAGTAGATCCCCTAAAACAATGTGTCTCAAGGAGATCACTTAAACAATGTCTCAAGCAGATCCCTTAAATAATGTCTGTCTCAAGTAGATCACTTAAACATTGTCTGACTCAAGTAGATCACTTAAAACATTGTCTGACTCAAGTAGATCACTTCAACAATGTCTGTTTCTAGTTCGCGTATAACGTCAAGTTTGGCGCAGTAGGGAAGGTGAGTTACGCATAAATACAATCATACGTTTAGAATCTTCTCAACTTCGTAATCAAACATTTATTGAACACTGAGGTGGGGGGTGGTGGGGGGGGAGACAGACACATGGGGATGGGTTGGGGAGCGCACTAGGTGTAGAGGTATGGAATTAAACCTAGCTTCGTTTCAAATTGATGATAGGCTGGAGAGAGAGAGAGAGAGAGAGAGAGAGAGAGAGAGAGAGAGAGAGAGAGAGAGGAGAGAGAGAGAGAGAGAGGAGAGAGAGAGCAGAGAGGAGACAGAGAGAGAGAGCAGAGACAGAGACAGAGAGAGAGAGAGAGAGAGAGAGAGAGAGAGAGAGAGAGAGAGAGAGATCAAAACTCAAGTTGTTGTTTATCATAAAAGCCATAGCCCCTTAGAATGGAGATATACATTGAGACAGACAGACAGACAGACAGACTGTAGACAGACAGAGACAGAGATACAGACAGACAGACAGGAAGCTATTTTTTTTTTTTTTTTTTTTGGAGCTGACAGCCTTCTTGCATCAAGCCCTCATTTTTGAAAAAAAAAAAAATCTATCAAAAAACATCAACAGCATCACAAGCAATAATAATCACAGAAACTGGAAGAAAAAGAATTACTCATAAAGTGTACACGGAAGAACAGAGAGGAAAGCTCAGAACAACTACCACGGACTTTGAACCGAGGACTCTTTTAAAGAGTCTACCCAAATGGGGGTAAACTGTTCAACCATTTATCACGTTACTCGGCTTCCTGAGAGCTGGTTTTTTATCGTTTGTTTGTTGTTTGTTTGTTTGTTTGTTTGTTGTAATGTGTTTTTCCCCGAAGTTGGAGTATGGCTGCCTTAATGGTGGGATAAAAAAAAACGGTCATACACACACAAAACTCCACTCTCTTTGTTGGGTGAATGGGATAATCCTTGCCTGTCTGTACAGGGAGTGTCCGCAGGAGTATCAGCCTACGTACGCAGAAGAAGAAGAAGAAGAAGAAGAAGAAGTGTTTGTGTGTTTGCTTTTTACTTGTTCTTTACGTGTTTGTAGGTTGGTTGTTATTTGCTTGTTGTATGCTAACTGCAGCGTCTTAGCTGGTTGCGTCTGGGTTGGTTCGTTATTTTTGTTGTTGTTGTTGTTGTTGTTGTCTGTGGCTTGTTTGTTTGTTGTGTGCTCTGTTGTTTGTTTCTTTGTTCGTTGTTTGTTTGCTGTTTATGTTTCTCTATCGAACGCTCAGCGGATGAGGATGGTGGGAGGAGGGGGGAGGATGGATTGGGTGGGGTGGGGTGAGGGGGGGGTGGGGGGGTTGTCATTCAGTATATTACACACACACTGGCCAGCTGATGCCAGATTATTGAGTACATATCATAAAGGGAGGGTTGTGTGTATGACCGCTGATTTTTTTTTTTTTTTTTTTTTTTTATTGCTTTTTTTTTTTTTTTTTTTTTTTTTAGTCATTCAACTTTGCAAGCAGGCAGCCACACTTCGTTTCAGAGGACTGAATTTCGTTGGTTTTTGTTTGTTTGTTTGTTTGGGTTTTTTTTGTTTGTTTGTTGGGTTTTTTTTACAGGAGAAAGAAAAATGTAATGCTAAGAATTGACCATATATGAAACCAGTCCTCTAAACACTGCAGAGCACGACACTAACAGTTTTGTAACATAATCCTTAGGGTCCTGTTTGTGTGACGCGTGTCATGGCAAAAAAAGCTTCAAGTCATGATGGACGTCTCCTCGTATATACCCAAATTGTGACTTCCCCAGACAGAGGTCGTCGTCACGTGTCAAGGCTGCTGGACCTCTGTGGATTTATCATGAGAGCAAACAGCACACACCGTTCTACCGCTTTCGTCCTCGTTTCCCCCCCCCCTCCCCCCCCCACCAGCCCCCTCCCCTTTCAAACGCCCTCCTTCCCCACCCCCACCCCCTCGTTATATCCTCCTCCTCCTCCCTCCCCTAACCTGTCGTGTAGTTTCAGACCACGGTGAAATTCCAGAAGACGGTCGTCATCATCTCTTATCATTGATGACCATACGAAAAAATAAATCCCAGAATCTGTGCGACCCTTTTTCATGTGGTTATACTGACGACCATTGTTTCCGGTTTTGAGAGAGAGACGGGGCGGGGGGGGGGGGGGGGGGGGGGGGGGGGGGGGGGAAGGGGGGAGAGAGGAGAGAGAAGGAGAGGGAGGGAGAAAGAGACAGACAAAGACAGAGACAAAGACAGCGACAAAGACAAATACAAAGACAGAGGACAGACAGAGAGACAGACAGACAGAGGAGAAAAAGACAAGAGAAGAGAAAGAGACAAAGACAGAGACAAAGACAGACAGAAAAGACAGACAGAAAGACAGATTTTGATTCAGATGCTTTATTCATCTATAGACCATTGCCCTTCGTGAAGGGAAGTAATTGAACAATCATTTCACACAACGTTTTTTTCATACCAAATATAAGCTTAAAGATAGTATTTTACCAGAGAGCAGCTTGCCGCGTCAGAAACGCTTGGTGCAAGAAAAATTGACAGAGAGAGAGAGAGAGAGAGAGAGAGAGAGAGAGAGAGAGAGAGAGGGACGAGAGAGAGAGAGAGAGAGAGAGGACGAGGGCTCCTCCTATCATCAAGAGGACGTTACTTTTGGACGTAAATAGTAACAGAACACAGTTTGGACAGATTTCTGCTTAACCTCTCGCTTTTCAAGACAACGTCTAACTTGTCACACATCGAATGTGAAGTGGACTTCACACGGACAGAATCTTAAGTAGGCTTTAAATTGCTTAGATTTTGTCTTTGGTTTTTTCCTCTTTATCTTTTTTTTCCCTTTCTTTTCTTTTTTTTTTTCTTTTCTTTTTTCAAATTTTTTTTTTTTTTTTTTTTTTGGATCATTTTTGTATGTTTGTATGTCTAGCTGGGAGATTCGTCCGATTCTGTTAACTTCCCTCTAATTGGAAGAAAGAAATTTCGGCGTTGATATGTTGTTCGCCTTCGCATTCGGATCTGTGACGATTTCTGGTCAAAGACTTCCAACCGGTGTGTTTTTTCTCACAACCTGACTCCCCAATAAAACAGTTGCTGTGGACAGCAGGAAAAAGCTGGGTGACGCCGTGTGAGCCTTGTGCGCACGCGCGCGCGCGCGTGCGCGTATGTGTGTGTGTGTGTGTGTGTGTGTGTGTGTGTGTAAGAACTAGTGCCAATGAATACCACGTTAAGAGATTAGGGGGGGGGGGGGGGGGGGGGGGACCCCGTGCAGCTCAGTAGTGATGTATCAAGTTCGGCAACACGTTGCGAATTCGAATACAGTTGGTGTTAAAATAACAACAACAACAATT
>JADBJO010004815.1:67500-70000 GCA_016801955.1 Conus betulinus | reverse complement strand
ATACCTATCCCTCCCTTTTGTATATTATGAATTGAGTACTTTCTTTTAATTTGATAATTTTTGTTGTTCCATGCAAATTTGAAGCACATAGTCTGTAATAAAGCAATCTGGGAATCAGGAGGATCCGGTAAAAGGATCCATAAGTACACCAATTTTGATAGCGCTAATGTTTTGAGCATAGCTACTCTACCTAATGGTGTTTATAATCCTTTTCGTCCATATTGTGAACAGGTTTTTGGACTTCGGAGAATTTATCTTTCATATTAATTTCCGTCATTTCCGATAGACTGTTCGTAAACCACATCCCTAGAATTTTGAAATTTGAGGGGTTCCATTTCATTTTATAATGTGGCAAATATGTGTTCGTGGAATTTTTCTCTGTACCTGGCCAAACATTAAACTCTTTTTTTTTTTTTTCATAGTTCAATTTGAATCTAGAGATGTGCTCAAATTCATAAAAGTTTGCAAATAACTTTTCGTATGATTTCTTATCGCCTTCTAACGTAAAGGTGGTGTCGTCTGCAATTGATTTATCTTAAATTCTGTGTTCTCTATCTTTATGCCTTTGATATCGTGATCTTGCCTCATTTTGATCGCTAATACTTCAGCACACAAAACAAATAGATATGGAGATATAGGATCCCCTTGACGGCAACCTCTTCCAATTGAAAAAAACCTGAAGACACTTTCCCATTCACTATTACGTAAGACTTTATCTTATCGTAAAAAGATTATATCCATTTCCTAATCCGAATGCACCCAGAATTTTATTCATATATGACCAGTTAACTGAATCGAAAGCTTTCTCGAAATCGACACAAATTAATAACCCTCTTAAGCGATTCTCTTCTAAATAATGAATTAAACCGTATGCTGTTCGTAAACTATCTCATATATATCTAGCTATCTAGAACGAATCCCGTCTGATCCTCGTTTTATGAGTTTTGGTAAAACAATTTTTATTCTGTTGCAATAACATTTAAAGAAATTTACTGTCATACCGTCTATTCCAGGACTCTTATCATTTTCCATATTTTTTAGTACTTTGGTAGCTTCTTCTAAAGTAATTATCCCTCCAATGTTTGGATTCTAAATGATTTAGTTTTGGCAGGTTTTTCTATATATTTTCCAATCTCAATATTACTTACTTCCTTTTCCGCGTATAAATTTTCATAATAGTTCTTTGTTCTCTGTTAACATGTCATCCGTTTCTGTCAGGTAGTTCCTTAGTCTGTGACAAGTTTAAGGATTCTTTTACTCACGAAATCCCTTTCTCCAGTGCACAGAAATATTTGCTTTTTTCCCCCCGTTAGAATGCCCATTTGGCTCTAGATCGAATTATTATTCCGTCAATTTTTGTTTTCCTTAGCTTACTCAGCTCCTCCTTTTTTGTTTTTCAAGATCTCCAAGTCTACTTCCAGTAAGCCATTTTTTGCTTTCTAAGTCTGTATTGTTTTTTTTTCAATTTTGTTTTTTTTTTTCATTCTTTTCTATTTTTTACGAATACTGAATGTTGTTTGTTTCTGCTCTTATTTCCATAATTGGGGTTTCTAGAAATTAATTGGTCAGAAATTGTAAAACTGAATTTGATCATTCGGGATTTTTACTGACAGAGTTTTTAAATTGTAAGACAGTAAACGCATATTGTCCCTTAATTCTTTCAATCGTTTCATTAACCAGATTTACATATTGCTTGTCTCTTAAAAGAGAGGAATTACATTTCCAGAACCCTTTATGCGTCTCTTCCTTTTTAACACAATATTTGTGTATATCAAAGAGTGATCTGTTCTATATCGAACAAAATATCAGCATCTCTATGTAAGTGATAACCGTGTCGGACAGTTAAAAAGAAATCTAGCCTGCTTGTGGTGGTATGGTTTCGGTCTTTTCTCCAAGTATACCGTCTCGTTGTCTTGGTTCAGTTCTCTCCATATATCAACTAGCTTTAAATCATGGACATGGTTTCGGTAAATTCTTCCTGTGCACTAGCGTTATTAACATGTATATAACTGTGATAATCTAACTAGGATTAAGGACCAGGCCCATGCCATTATCATGTTGGGGACATTCGAATCTTCTATTTTTGATTTTATATTTTCAAAGAAAAGACCGGTTCGTCATTATTTGGCCCATAGATATGTGCTAATACTAAATCTTTTCACCATTCTATTAATAGTACTGTTATGTAATTATCGTGAGCATCTTTAATAGTTTTCTTTATTTTGAATTCAAAGTGGTTTATTAAAGAGATTGCAACCCCTCTTGATCGAGAGTTAGTGGAGGGCAAATACACATCTCTTAACCTCATTCAACTTCTTATCTAGCGTTCTAGTTTACTAGTGAAATGAGAAAACCTTTACAACATTTTCTTGTAGTACATTATGGACAATTTTTTCTCCTTTCTGTGTGTAAGAAGTCATACTGCCATGGAGTGTGGGTGATCACGGGAGTGTGATCATATTTTTTTTGTATTAAGTTTAGTCTACAATGGTTTAAGGGC
>JADBJO010004815.1:60000-62500 GCA_016801955.1 Conus betulinus | reverse complement strand
ATTTTTGGCTTTAAATTGTACGTGTTGGTAGTCTGGTAGATTTGATTTTTTTTTTCAGTATGTATTTGTGTGTGTTTGTTTATATGCATATGGTTTCTTTTTTTTCATTATTGTTGTTGTGTCAAAGGTTGTATGCAGCACGGCTGAAAACAAAATTTAATGGCACACTTTTATGGCTGAGGAGAAAGAACATAGAAAAGTAAGGATATTTAAAGAGGAATGGAATCTATAGCGATATCATCTTTGAAATGCCAAGGTCTCGGGGGATACTCCAAAAGAAAGGATGTCTTTCAATTTTTAAGACAAAAACAATAGTCTATTTATTTTCTACAGGACACTCATTTCACCAGTAAATTAGAACGCTAGATAAGAGATTTTTTTTAACCAGCCAGGTTCCGGTTCGTTGAGTGCTAGGAAGGTCAAGAAAAGAAGAGGGACGGAAGCGGGGTGGGGGGTAAATTTATATGACAGGTTACACGCTGACACTCCCTCCCCCCTCCCGCCCCATTGCCCAAGCCTCGCTTACGTATAGTATAAGTCAAAATAATTTATACACTTTTCTTGGTGGGGGGGACAAAATCAGAAACTGTCCGGGGGAGAGTTTAGAAGTGGCCGATAGGGAAAGTAAGGACACCGTGTCGCCCACACAAGTCGTGATGAAAGTATATAAAAGGTGACTGATAGGCCACTCAACGCAGAATCCCAGAGTGGCTGTTCTTGATACCATCACTCTTCTTTACTGAGCAGACGACATTACCTAAAGAACGTCGAGATCAAGGTTAGTAGTCCTATTTTTTTGTGTGACTGTATCTTGTTTGTCGGGGTTTTTCTTCCCGTTGTTTTTCATTCATGACTCTTCCTGTCTGTCCTTCACTTCCACCCCCCTCTCCCTTCGTTTTTTTTTTTTTTTTTTTTTTTTTTTTTTTTAATGAATAGAATGTACACACAACAATTATGTAGACAGAGAGAAAGGTGACAGATTATTGAGAAAGGGTGGTCAAATACAAATAAAAAAAAAGAGGGAGAAGGGAGTAACAATAAGTGTTGGTGGAAAAGACTCTTCGATGAATCTGAATGTTTAGTTCTTGGGCAAGTGTTCTGAAGTTTATTTTCACCCTCTAAAGTGTAACATACCACGTATTTGTATATATGTCACAAGGAGACAACGGGTCGACAAAGAGGTGTTTTTTTTTTTTTACTTTTTTTAAATCAAAGTTTTAAAAGTTTGAGGACAACTTTAAAAACTGTAATAGAAAAAAACCAACACAGTCACGTCGAGAAAAAAAAACTGATGCAGGTGGAACGGGAAAAAATTCATGTATGATATACATTTTTTCCTAGATAACCCGTTTGGACAACATTGGATTACCGTAAACACAAAGCTTTATGATATCCCTTTGGCTAGATAGTCTACAATATTAATTCGTTGTAGTTATTATTGTTGTTTTTAAAGTTACTGGTCAATTTGCTCTTGGTAAACCCCAAACAAAAAAAAAAAGTAATTTTTCACCGCCATGGCGACGTTGTTAGCCTGGCGGCCTGCCGGCTGGAAAATCCTAAGTTCGATTATCGTGAGAACCATTCATTTGTGGGGTTGTCTCCCCCGATCAACCCATACCCTGAGTTGAGTTTGATGTGGGCGTAGTCGGGAAGACTGGGACTGCCCAGTCCAGTTTCATCCTCTTCGTGGGTGCGGTTTTTTTTTTTTTTCGAAAATATTCCTCAAATTTCCCCACTAACACTGCAGATACAGTATATCCGTGGCCTGGTTTATGCAGGGATATAATAGCAAGCGCAGAGTATTCTCTCGGGGGGCTGTCGTTAGACGGACGCCGTGGCGCCCTCGCGAGGCAGAGCTCACTCCGCTGTCTCCTAGAGTGATCGGTGATTGTCGTCACAATGGGTCTTAATGAGTGGTGTCCTGGGTATGCTGCATCAGAACAGGCAACACTGAACACCACCGAAGTGATTCGGCAACTGTGCAGTGTCTTCTCTGGTGGGTCACCTTATAACGACTTGACATTGACTACTCCCTGTGGACTGCTAATGCCAGGGCTGTGGATGGACAGCCCAGGCACCTGCTTTTCTTTTCTTTTCTTTTTTTTTCTTCTTCGTTTACTTATTTTCAAAATTTTCATTTCGTTGCTTTGTATCATATTACGTATGCATAAAAAAAGGAAAGTAATGTGAAAAGCGAAGAAATCATTCTTTGATAACGAGTAGCAGTCCTTCTTCTAGAAGCTATTCCACACAGACCTTATGCACATGACGTCTCTGGTTCTAAAACTTAATACCATGCAGGACTTTCTTTCATCTGTTGTTGGGGAAACTTTCGCTCCAACATGTCCCCACCAACAGCGCTTCACTAATCGATGAGCTTTTCTGACCAACTTTGTGCAATGCCATGGTTTAAAAAAAAAAAAAAGAAGAAGAAAAAAAAAACAACATGGATGGGTTCATCATTCACCGATTCATTCAACGATTCGTTCTTTCGATTGTT
>JADBJO010004815.1:55000-57500 GCA_016801955.1 Conus betulinus | reverse complement strand
TCGGGGGACAGACTTGAGATGGAAAGATGGTCTGTTTTACAATGCAGTAGACCTAAATGGTCAGTAATGTGACTCCTGCAGCAACGATGGAAAATGCAACTGGCTTCGTGTGTATGGTACACACGGTTCAACATTGTCCAATCATTCTTTCTTTATATTTAGTTCCGCAGGCTCCGAGGGAAACGATCTGCTCTGACCTTGAACCGCGGGGATGACGTCAATGCCGTTGACATCGCAACAACCTTGAACCTTGATCTTCCAGCGGTCAAGGACGTCTTCGTGCGTTGCGATGGTGAGTAGTTGGGGGATGGGCGAATAGCAGTTTGGGGTTTGGAAGGAGGATGTTGGAGGGGTGGGCGGGAGGGAGAAGGGGGAAGGGGTGGTCGGAAGGGGCGGATTGAAGGGGGAGGGGAGGAGAGGACGGGTTGGTGGATAAAATGGGCTGGAGTGAGAACAGAAAGAGAGGAAATGAAAGTATGTAAGCGAGACACACAGAGAGAGAGAGAGAGAGAGAGAGAGAGAGAGAGAGAGAGAGAGATTCCAGATTTCAGATGGTTTAATATTCAACAGTCATTAGACCCTTAACATTTCCGTAAAATACAAAAATCATACAGTCAAAATACATCATGCATGGACTCTGCAAATAACACAAATTCTATTTTCTGAGAGTTCAACAAACGGCAAGGCTGTGAACTGAACTCAAGAGAATTAAACTCGGCTACACCTTCCCACTATCCCAGCTCCCTCTACCCCGATCTCCTAACATCAGAATCACTAATTCGTATTTCTACCCCCACCCCCACCCCACCCCTTCATCCTTACTCTTTCCCCTGCGCCCCCCCCCCCCCCCCCCCCCTTTTCTGATATACTATATTTCGATTTCGGCTAACGGCCACAAGAGAGAGAGAGAGAGAGAGAGAGAGATAAAGAGAGAGAGAGAGAGAGAGAGAGAGAGAGAGCAGGGTGAAAATAAATCATTGTGACAGCAATGATTAGTGAGAAAAAACTTATCTGTATAATCTTTATGCTTGTAGGATCGTCGTTTCATAGTTACATAACAAAGTGTGTGTGTGTGTGTGTGTGTGTGTGTGTGTGTGTGTGTGTGTGTGCGTGCCTCTGTGTGTGTGTGTGTGTGTGTGTGTGTGTGTGTGTGTGTGTGTGTTTTTCAGTGGACAAGAGCAATTCACTTGACGGGCAAGAAGTTCTGTCTTTTCTCCATATGATCGGTGAGTTTTTCATTTATTTCTAATAGGTACTGTTTCTTTGCGCTTTGACTTGCTTGCTCTCTGGATTATGAAAATGGCACATATCAAAACAACCGTATTAGATGAATAACATAGTAACTGTGTTGTACATTTGTTTAGCCTATGTCTCTGGATGTTTGTCTTTGTGCAAACACAATTTCTTCAATGCTGTTTTCACACACATACACGCACGCACGCACGAACGCACACGCAACACCCTAGTTTCTCTCATTCATAAAATCTATTACTGCAAAATGGTATTTGTTGAAATAATGGCGATATGCATTGAAAATTGAAACTGGAGATAATATCCTATAAATATAAATGGCACTGCTTGTTTCTACACTACGTAAATTTCATGGTCATATACAAATGATTGCAGCGGAGCTTACTGTCATAACGGAATTCGAACTGCACATGGGGGCAGATTTTTTTACAGCTTTAAAACTCTTTCCTTCCGCCCAAAAGTAAACTGGCACCTGATTCGGTTCAGGGAAGGTTAAGGCGGTGGAAGGAGAGAGAGTGGGGTTCAGCCCGCCATCGTGAGGGACCCTGCACACAATGAACATCCAACAATGGTGGACGCTTTTTTTTTTCTTCCTTTATTGATGGAGAAAGGAGACGACAACTCCACCGCCTCCCACCCACCCCACACACACACGCACCCGCTGAAGGCACCATTTTTCTTTTTTTTTTTTTTCTTTATATTTAGATATGGTTTTAACAGATTCGGTTAAGTTGGCATTCGAGTTAGAGTTAGATGAGGCAAGGGCTAGGGTTAGAGTTTGATACGACTTGGGATAGGGTTAGAGTTAGAGAAGGCTAGGATAGGGTTAGAGTTAGACAAGGCTAGGGATATGGTTAGAGTTAGATAAGGCTAGGGATAGGGTTAGATAAGGCTAGGGATAGAGTTAGATAAGGCTAGGGATGGAGTTAGAGAAGGCTAGGGATAGAGTTAGATAAGGCTAGGGATAGGGTTAGTTTGATAAGGCTAGGGATAGGGTTAGTTTGATAAGGCTAGGGATAGAGTTAGATAAGGCTAGGGACAGGGTTAGTTTGATAAGGCTAGGGATAGGGTAAGATAAGGCTAGGGATATGGGTAGAGTTAGATAAGGCTAGGGTTAGAGTTTGATAAGGCTAGGGATATAAGGTTAGTTTTGATAAGGCTAAGGTTAGGGTTAGAGTTTTATAAGGCTAGGGTTAGAGTTAGATAAGGATAGGGATAGTGATAGAGTTAGATAAGGCTAGGGTTAGAA
>JADBJO010004815.1:45000-52500 GCA_016801955.1 Conus betulinus | reverse complement strand
CAGTGGCGCCTGCTCTGATCTAACATACGCAGGGCACCACCTACTAAGCCCCCTCTGACGACAATAATTGCTTAGTCGCGGAGCCGGCGTGAGTGAGCTCTCCCTCCGGAGGGCGCCACCACGTCCGTCCAACGACAGTCCCCATGGACTCGCCGATGCCGGTGACCCGGACGGAACCAAACCAAGGCCACAGACGTGGTGAGGACATCGAAACTGAGGTCACCATGAGAGCAGGGCATGAAGGGCCACAGAATTTGAAACTATTTTTTTTTTAATGCTGATCGATGAGAATGAGGATGATTAAGATGATACTACGGATTTCCATTTCGGTCTGAGACTACATGACAGGGCTGTACTCTACGCTTCCTTTCATAATATATCCCGGCGTCAACCAGGCCGAGAGAAATACAGACACCTGCAGTGTTGGTCAGGAAATTTGAGCAACACTCTCAGAAACGCATCCATTAAGTGGATGAAACTCGACTGTGTGGTCCCAGTCTTCCCAAATGAGCCCGCAGCAAACTCAACTCTGGGTAGGAGCCGGTCGGGGCAGAAAAACCCACATGACTTCTGATGGGATTCGAACCCACGACCTCCCAGCCGGGAGTCCGCGACGCTAACCACTTCGCCACGGCGGCTGGTCTGCCTGCTTTTTCAGTCTAAAGTATGAAATAATACCGCAGACGAATGTTGTGCGTCCGTCCTTGGTAAGATTTTTGCGAAATTTGACTAGAACACTGGCACTCAAAGCAGTCCTCAAAAATTAATATGAAACCGAGAGATCAGCACGTGCACGCACGCACGCACGCACGCACACACACACACACACACACACACACACACACACACACACACACACACACACGCACGCACGCACACACACACACACACACACACACACACACACACACACACACACACACACACACACACACACACACACACACACACACACACACACACACACACACACACACACACACACACACACACACGCACGTACGTACATACACGACAACTCTCTTGCAAAATCTGTCGCCTGATTTCTACCAAACAGGTTATGACTAGTCTTGACAACATCATTGGAACGAGATAATAATAAATGCGCCCTCGGATGAATCTGTGGAGTTTAGCCCAAACATGGCGCCCGATGCAGCATGCGTCCCTCGAAACGAACACGGAACTGACCGAGTGCAATGAAACATCTCAACAACTCCATGGAGGTTGCCGCCACCTTGCTGGGGCAGTGGAGTACCGCTCTCGCCGTACTGGGAGCAGCATTTCTGACGTATTGTGTGGTGTTCAGGGTTGTGCCGTTCGTGTACCGATTTCTGCTGATGTATGTGGTGTCTGCGTGCTTTGGGCCCATGCTCAACCTCAGGGACTATGGAGAATGGGCGGGTACCTCTCTTTCTCTCGACCTTCCCCCCAACCCCCCCCCCCCCTCTCACACACTCTCTCTCTCTCTCTCTCTCTCTCTCTCTCTCTCTCTCTCTCTCATATTTATAAGATCGAGATATGGGAGCTTGAAGGGTGCGGTCGTGTTAACTTGTAGTTAGCAAACATTCGGCCTTGAGGAGAGAGCGGACTAGTTAACTTGTAGTTAGCTAGGGAGCTTAGTACTCGGCCTTGAGTGTACTACAGTGTCGTACTACAGTGACAGTATCACTAGTGACAGACCAGTGTTAGGGCCTCCAGGTTATAGGAGACAGTTTTGCCCTAGCACTGCGACAGTATAGCCGTAGACGGTTACAACGGCTAGGACGCTTCTGACAGTACCATTGCTGGGCCCGGAGGTGGACACTGACAGAAAGACAGTGCATCAGCTGCTGACCCTCTGACACGGGCGAACGGCCTGGACAGAGTGTGTCGCAGACTGGCCTAGAAGACAGTGTGACTAGACCAGACCTTACTTGGTAGCTCATGCCAGTGAAGGGCTTGGGACAGAATCCTGACGAAGCCCCCAAGCCAGAGTCTGGACTGACCAGGTAAGGTAGAGTGTGTGTGTGAGTGCAGAAGTGTTGAGTATATAAACGAACTTCTCTTGAGTGTAGGGAAAACACTTCATTGGTGTCAGAAGTGGGATATACTTAGCACTTTCAGTTAGTACAACCCTTGCTGTAAGTTAACAAAAAACAGAAGTTGTTAATAGTGTTGGGTGTTGGTTGTGTTGTACACAGACCAGGTACTAATTGTACTCCACACTAGCACTTTCCCAGCTGCTCCATTAGAAAAAGGGGGAAGATTTATTCAGTAGACCATAGGGCTGAATGTAACACAGCCTCTGGATTGAGCAGTGCAGCTTGTGTGTTCAGGGAAAAAAAAAGGGGAGTATTACATTGTCCATGATGATGTCCATTCCTTGTGGCAAACCCAGTGACGACCTGCTCGAACTGATTGATTTCGGAACGCAGCAGGGGGGGGCCATGGGAGATTTAATAGAGCCCCAAAATGGCCGCCGCATTGGGGGGAAGAAGAAAAAAAGAGTACTCCCTTGCCTGCATGGGATGGGCAGCAGTCCATGGATGATTTCTGGTCCTCTCTCTCTCTTCACTCGGAGGCAAGCAAAAGCTCAAGTCAAGTTGCTGAACCCAGTGATACCAGTTCCTGCTCACCGAGCTGCCACCAGTTCCAGCTCATCCACCAAATTTTGTGGACAACCTGGCTGAGTTGGAAGTGGGCTCTCCTGGGTCTGCTGAAAAATTGGAACCCCTTCCCTCCAGAATGGTGAGAAAGCAATCACCAGGAAGGAGCGAGTCTTTTAGACTTAATTACTCAGATCGAGGGACATGGGCAGTCGCGGAGGGTTTACGTCTTCGTCAAGGTCAGCCTCTAGCAGACAGCGTTGCCACAGATTTGGGTCAGAGTCTCTGACATGGGAGCACAAGCAGAGTCTGAGGCAGTCGAGTCCTGAAGCAAGATCACAGGGACGACAGCACAGACACATCATGGAGGGGACTTTAGACCAACAGATTCCGGGTATTTTTCCCCATACTCGAGTAGGTCTAGGTCACCAGCACCGACTGATCACAGGTGTCGAGATTTTGCTGCTGGAGATCATGACCAAGATCATAGAGATGGGGAGGGGTGCCTGTATAGTGGCAGGAGGCATGACGACGAACATGGGCCCCGTTGAGCTCTCCCCTGCCCTCGAGAGTAAGTTGGAGCAGGAACCAAAGGTCTAGGTCACACAGGAACAGGTTTTACTGCCATGACCACCATGACTGCACTGAGAGTGAGTCGGAATTGTATTCTGACCCCTCAGACAGCAGCAGCAGGGAAAACAGTCCTGTTAGGCATCCCATTCAGGACCAAGAGGGAACCCCCGGAAATTGCCCCCAAATCTTCAGTATGACGGGAACACAAACTGGCTGTCATTCAAGTACAGGTTTGACAGCTATAGAACAGCCCTCAACTGGTCAGAAATGGAGAGTCAGGATTACCTGGGATGGTGTTTGGAAGGAAAAGCCCTAGACTTCTTCACCTTAGCCACCAAAATGGGCAGACAGTGCTCCTATCACCAAATGATGAGGAAGTTGGAAGCACGCTTCGGGGCCAGAGAGCTGACTGAAACAGCCAAGCTCAAGTTCCAACAAGCCAGCCAAAACCCAGGGGAATCCTATGAGGACTGGGCAGACAGGGTCACAGTGCTTGCTGTTTCAGCCTTCAGAGACCTGCCAGAAAGATATGTACAGGGCGAGGCGATCAGCAAATTTTGCACTGGTAATCAAGACAAGGAGGCAGGTAAATATGCCTATCTGGAGAGACCCAGAACCATGGAAGAAGCCGTCCATAAGGTAAAGTGGTACCAGCACGTCTCCCCTGGTCATGGATGAGGCACCAAGAAAGTTCAGGAGGAGCCACAGGTCAGTTCTGGTTTTTCCAAGCAGGATCTGGACAGTTTTAAGCAGATCGTGGAAAAGCTGACCGCTCGTCTGCAGCTTCTAGCTAAAGAAAGTGGAAAGCAAGCTCCTGACAGCCCGGATTCCAACATCAAGTGCTTTTACTGCAAACAGGTTGGGCACGGAAAAAAAGGATTGCAGGCGTTACCAGAAGTGGCTGCAGAACCAGTCTAGCAAAGGAGAGGGAAGGAAGGAAAATGACACCATCTCTTCAGTCAAGTCGCCAGTTCCTTCACGTTCTGTCAATGCGGTAAGGACCATATCCCATGGCAGGATTTCCAAGGTGCAACCTTCGGTACGATCCAAGGTGGGAGCTACCGGCAATACTCTGCCGCATGTGCCTAGTGCTTCACCACTGAAAGTATCTAACCAGTCCCAGGCAGTCAGCACCCCTTGCAAGAATTTGAAGGGATCGCCTCAAGCACGGCCTGAGGTTATTCAAATTGCTAGGGTCAGGGCCGGTTCTGAGGTGAAAGTGACCATGAGGGAGAACAGGTCAGGATGCCAGAGTCAGGTTTCAAGTACAGCTGGCAAATCAAGTTGCACTGGAAAAGTGTCAGCCAGGGATACTCAGGACAGTAGGGGGGTATTGGGCAGTCTAGCCAGCGTCAGGAGGATCCCAACACAGGCCTTTATAGGATCAAGTGACAGGGACAGGGAATCTACTGACAAAGGGCCCACAAAAGGGAAAAGACATACAGACTCAAGCCCTACTGCTGAGATCCAGGATGCCAGAACTTCTCCCAAGCGCATGTCTGTACATCGCCACAGATCCAGGAAGGCAAAGGAGGCCGGTTCCACATGCCAGGAAACCCAAAAGAGGGGCAAGAACTGTTTGATTCCTGGATGTGGAGAGGCTAACAGGTATCCAAAAGCTCATGCCTTCATTCATCATCTGCCTGGCATATTTGATGAAAGGCTGCCACCTTCATCAAAGGTTGTTTTGCAGGGTCGGACACAGGCACTTGAGCAGGCAATGGCATGGCTACTGGGGCCATGTGGAAACTGGGGAAAAGTTGGTAGACTTCATCAGCAGGCGGCACTGCACCCGCTTGGGCAATACAGTCTTCACCAACTGCCAGAAGGAGGCCATGAAGGCTTTTAGCCAGCATGTGGGAGAGCCAGTTCCAGAAACATTTAATCTGAAGTCTGTGCCGGCTCTCATTCACTGGAAGGCACTATTGGTGTTGACAGCTAGTATGAGCCAGAGAGGCAGAGCTGCTGGCGGAGGAAGTTCCCAGCACCAGTGGACATGGAATCCCCTGAGCCTTCTGCTTGCTGTTAGGGTGCCTGAGAGAGAGACTGTGATGGTATGCTGAGGGGCGTGCAAGGCATTGTGGCAGGCCGTGGATTGGTTTGTCGCCTCACCGGATGGCTGGAGGTGATTGGTCCGGTTCACCCGAATGCAGCATCTTCTGTCCGCCCTGGGTGACGTACGCATCCGGGATGGGCAGAGGGAAGCGATGGCCACTTTTTGCCAGTATATCGGAGGGGCTGGTTCAGTCTAGCTTCCGTGCCCCCGCTGGGGCGGCAGCCATCCTGGTTCATTGAAAGGTCATGCTGCTTCTGGTGGCGTGGATGAACCCACAGGAAAAAAAAAAAACTGGGGGGAAACACTATCCAGCTGGAGGCCTTGGAGCCTGCCCAGGCAGTGATACCTTAGGTGTCTGCTGACCCTCCGAAGTGGCTGAAGTAGTGGAGCCTTACCGACGAGGTCGCAGACGGGCAATGGATCAGTTTCCATGGGCCTGTTGCACACACGGTGCTTTCCGCGTCTCCGGCTGCTAAACAGGAAGCACTCTCAAAGGACCTGCAAATCAAACTAATCAGACATGGGCTCAAGCGAGGTGAAGAGCTCCCTTCCTCACTGCAACCCCTGGACGAAAAGCTTTCATAATAAAGTCGGGGGGAGTGTAGTGACGCACGGTTTCTGCGCTCATAGGCGAGCTCAGCGGAAGTGCACCTCGCGTGAGAAGTGTTCACTGACTCTCAGATAAACAAGCAGACAAACTCCGGCAGTACGACACGGGAGCTTGAAGGGTGCGGTCGGTCGTGTTAACTTGTAGTTAGCAAACATTCGGCCTTGAGGAGAGAGCGGACTAGTAGTTAACTTGTAGTTAGCTAGGGAGCTTAGTACTCGGCCTTGAGTGTACTACAGTGTCGTACTACAGTGACAGTATCACTAGTGACAGACCAGTGTTAGGGCCTCCAGGTTATAGGAGACAGTTTTGCCCTAGCACTGCGACAGTATAGCCGTAGACGGTTACAACGGCTAGGACGCTTCTGACAGTACCGCTGCTGGGCCCGGAGGTGGACTGACAGAAAGACAGTGCATCAGCTGCTGACCCTCTGACATGGGCGAACGGCCTGGACAGAGTGTGTCGCAGACTGGCCTAGAAGACAGTGACTAGACCAGACCTTACTTGGTAGCTCATGCCAGTGAAGGGCTTGGGGACAGAATCCTGACGAAGCCCCCAAGCCAGAGTCTGGACTGACGAGTGTAGGGAAAACACTTCATATCATTCATCGCATGTGGAAGAGATCAGTAAGATACAATGTCATCATTTTTTTTGTTGTTGTTTGTTTTGGGTTTTTTGTTGTTGTTGTTTTTTTGTGTTGTTGTTGTTTTTTGTTGTTGTTGTTGTTTTTTGGGTTAACTTACTGCATTACTCCTGTGCGTGAGGACATACGGAAATGTTACAAATTTATTTGTTTTGTTAACTTTGATTTGATACACACTGGGAATGAACGTGTACTATTTGTTTGCAGGAAAGGAAGAGGGAAATGTTATAGTTCTGTTGCCCCTTCCCCCCTTGTCAAAAGACCTCTTTGGTAATAATAAAATATCACAAAGTGTCATCTCTCTCTCTCTCTCTCTCTCTCTCTCTCTCTCTCTCTCTCTCTCTCTCTCTCTCTCTCTCCCCTTCCTTCCCCCTCCACCCTCTTTTCTCCAGACAGAATCTCTCTCAAGTCTTTTCAGATCTATCCTTTGATCTCTCTGTAATCCATTGCCTGTCTCCTTCTCCTTTTCTATCTCCAGCAGGAAAGGAAGACTGTGCACAAAAAACAAGTTCATACTTATCTTCATTGGCCACACACAGACTCCGGGCCATTGTGTAAGGTCAAGGATGTACATGAATTCACAGGCAAATAAATGTATGTTGTAGTAATAGTACAATTACAGCGGCATTTGTGAATGTTGCAGTTGTCACGGGGTGCACAGATGGCATTGGAAAGGCCTACACAGAGAAGGTATTTTAGAATACTACAATAAGAATATGGTCATGCTGAAATATTAGAGAGAAGGCTGATTTTGTACTGGTGTACTTTTAATATTTTTTATTTCATCTTTTAGCCTGGCCATTTCTGCTGAAAATATTGCTTCAGTTCCTCTTGCTGATGCCACTTCTGATAATGATGATGAAATGGTTGCTGTTGCTATTACTACTACTTTTAGTGTTATAATTGTTATTACTGCTGCCCCTTGATTTCCTGTTGCTTATAGTATTTCTACAAGAAGAGAAAGAACAAGAGAAACAGAATACTGTAGCTTGTACGCATTGAATTTTCCTGCTTATGGAAATGAATATTCAATGAA
>JADBJO010004815.1:0-42500 GCA_016801955.1 Conus betulinus | reverse complement strand
AGCGATGAATTAAATGGAGTGGAGTGCAGTCTCACCATAATCAGGTCTTATCTCCTGTAAGGACGTCACCAGTTGAGCTGCCATATCATTAACTGTGTATTGTTTCAGTGGTCTGTGGTGTTTTCAAGATTTAACCATTTTCAAGGATTTGAACCCACCCTTCTTTTTCTGGAGGGGGGGGGGGTGGTGGTGGTGGTGGTAGTTATGCAATTGTTTTTCTTCTCCCGAATGTGTTTGAAAGTTGTGAAAGGTTTTGCGTGGTTGGCTGGGCTTTTACAGTCAAGGCTGTTGACCATTATGCATTATTCACAACTTGCATGTTTCCACAACTTGCATTGTTCTCCAGTTTTGACCATTTGCATTGTTCTCCAGCTGTTGACCATTTGCATTGTTCTCCAGTTGTTGACCGTTTGCATTGTTCTCCAGTTGTTGACCATTTGCATTGTTCTCCAGCTGTTGACCATTTGCATTGTTCTGATGCCTAAGTGGAGCTGGTTGTGGACTGTGAAGGTGAAAGGTGGGGAGTGCTGACCAAAATCATTGTGGCCGACTTCACCCAGGCGGATGTCTACAGCAGGATCGCCATTCAGCTGGATGGACTGGACATTGGAATTCTGGGTAATGCGTAATGTCTTGGAATTCTGGGTAATGTGTTATGTATTGGAATTCTGGATAATGTGTCATGTATTGGAATTCTGGGTAATGTGTAATGTATTGGAATTCTGGGTAATGTGTAATGTATTGGAATTCTGGGTAATATGTAATGTATTAGGATTCTGAGTAATGTGTAATGCATTGGGATTTCTGGGTAATGTGTAATGTATTAGAATTCTGGGTAATGTGTAAGGTACTGGAATTCTGGGTAATGTGTCATGTATTGAAATTCTGGGTAATGTGTAATGTATTGACGTGTCATGCAATGGGTTGTCATCTGTTGTTATTTATAAAGCAGTGCAATTATGCTAATGTAATGTAAAGCGTTACAATGGTATGTTTGTACAGGTTAACGTGGTGTATTGCATTGCTATGGTAACACTATGTAAATTGAAATAATGACAATATAATGTGCAGTGTGCTGCTGTGTGTAATGGTAGTGCAATGGTATTGTAATGCAGTGCAATGTAACTGTATGTAAAGTAATGGTAATGTAAAGGAGAACGGTAGGTCATGTGATGTAGTATATAGTACTGATGTAACGCGGCTGAATGTTACACAGTGTAGGACAATGTAATGTATGAAACTGCAACAGTCGCGCAGTGTAATGAGGTGCAGTATAAACTATGCACTGTATATGACGTAGTGCAGTGTAGTGTATTATAACGTCGTCCATATACTTCTGTCAGGTTGTTTGTTGTCCGTCGAGACGATGAAGATCACACACGCCTATTCTACTTCTGCATTTGTTTAATGATTTATTAATATCTTATATCATTTAGATCCATGGTAAATGTTGTGTTGATTATGATAAAGCCTCTGACTAATGATCTCTGGTGGTAAAGCTTTAAAAATTTGTTTTTCAAAATAGATCTAGTCGCAAAGTGAGATGACTGCGGGCAGAAATCTAAACAAATCTTAAATAAACGTCAGCGAACCGCCCAGAGAAACGTGGACAAACGAGTCACAAGACAAAACACAACGCGTTCCGACCTCTTAGGTCTTCTTCAGGTGAAACAAAAACGAATAAAATAACGAAAATGCACTTAGCTTTGATCGCTTCAGATCGCTTCAGAGTTGAGCGCAAGGAAGAAGAGCTGAAGAGCTGGGAATTTGTTTTTGGTGGGTGTGGGTGTGATTGAGCACACACATATCTGCACGTGTATGTGTGTGTGTGTGTGTGTGTGTGTATGAAAGCAAGAAAAGAGGTAGAAACATATAAATAAATAAAAATGTCATTTTTTTGTTTTCTATCCACAGTGAACAATGTTGGCATGGGGATGGATCCTGAGTTTTTCCCTGGACGTTCCAGAGAAAATGGAGGTCAGTGTACGTCTCTGACAGTAGAGAAAAAAAAATGGAAGTCAGTATACTTCTCTGAAAATATAGAGAAGGGAGACATGGATGAAAAACTGGACTTTGTGCAATGGCTGGTCTGGTGGGACGTATCATGATGACCTGATATTGACAGCCAGTGGGGAGTGCCACAGATCAAGTCTGGGACTGGCTTGGAGAGGTTCTGTCGAGGTCACCAGTATCGGTAAATTCATGGGGACTGCTGTTGGATGGGACATGGCGGTGCCCACCAGAGAAAGAGCTCACTCAAGCTGGCTCCACTACGAAGCACTTATTGTCATCAGCTTGGGGCTTAGTAGCTGGTGCCCTGCGCATGACTGGATCAGAGCACCATTGAAGAGACTCAGCAGCAGTGCAGTGTCTCCTCTGGTGGGTCGCCTCATGGTGACTTGACGCTGACTGCTCCCTGTGGATGCTGTCGCTGGAGCTGTGGTTGGACATGCCAGGCTGTGGCTGTGGAGGGAAAACCAGAAGGAGTGGTGTGGATGCAGCGGCCTGGAGGTTAAGACAGTGAGAAAAAAAAAAAGAAAGAAAAAAAGGAAAAGGTCTGGAATTGACTGAGTTCAGAAGAACTGGACTGATGTGTGTCAGGTTCATAGCGCTTCTTCGTCACTCCTCAGCTACAACTGTGAGGTTCATGACCGTTGGGATTTTAGCAGAGATGTGATATATATATATATATATATATATATATTGTGATGGTGTGGTGGATGGTAAGGGGTGTGCAGGTGAAGACAGGCAGATGGGTAATGCGTAGAAGCCAAGGGACAGCAGCCAGTCAAGAAGACACGGATGACGAGGTGTAGTTTCTCCTTTTATTTTCTTCTTCCACACCAGTCGCTCACATCAGGGAACACTGCTCCATTCTCACACAACGCTCTACTTTAATAGAAATGTACCGGGCCACAAAGCCAGCAACATGGTGCCAGAGACGAAACGGCCCTCGCGAGGCCAGAACCAACAGAAATTTGTGTTTTTCTATCGCAGCTTCAGTGTTGTCTGGCTCGCTGTCCGTTCAAACTATTAACACATATTTACTATCGATGACAACCTCAGAAACCAAGGAATAAAATGCAGTAAGTCATATTTGACAATTCTGCAGCTGCGTAAAGTTATTGGCGATTAATTAAAGTCCGAGAATGAACCCACTTTTAACGAGTTTACATCATATTTTCTTCTATTTCGATGAAAAACACCAAACAGCAGGAAATAATTTTGTAATAAATGAATAGCTGGCATTTTACTCTTTTTTATACATATGAACTAACTGCATTTTCCGAGACAGTGTCTAGGTGGAGAATTCTGTTATTAATAATTACTAGAAAACACAGCTGACTTTTCACTTCGCCGGGCCATCGGCGCCTACTTTTGATACAATTTTCAACTGGAAAATACTCTGTTGAAACGGTCTGTTAAATAATAAATTCTATATATTTTCAGTTGTATTCTTAACAGAAATGGAGTCATTAGCAAGATTTCGATCGGGAAGTCCAGTGCCTATGGGCCGTCCACTGACGTCATGCATTTTTCTTGAATTTTCATTCGTTACTATTCCTATCAAAGGACTGAAATAGAGTGTGCGTAGTAAGCCTTATATGTCTACAGTATTAAAATGATATGCAAATGACCACACGTGAGGGGAAGACCATTTTTCCTCATCACTGACTGGATGACCAGCCAGCGCTTTGTCTCGCTTGCAAAGATGGCGGCGCAACCTTCGACGAGCGTAGCGACCAAATCAACGTACTTACACAGCTGAGCGGGCTCTGCTAATCATTTTTGATAAAGATAATAATCTTTTATTCAGCGACTCACTCGAGCATGAAGGTGAGATGATGATAGTGATGGAATTGCCGGCCATATTCGTCAGTTATTGAGTCGTGCTGTGCGATCTCAAGAGTGTGTTCAGCTGACTGGTTACCAACGTCGAACGAGCTAGCCTAGTGTGTACTCTGCACTGCGTGCGAGTGGCCAGCGGCGTGTTAGTCAGCGCGAGAGGGGAGCGCGCGCCTGCTCGCGGCGTGACACGGGCAGCAGGAAGGTAGGGGAAGAGGAGGAGTGAAAGAGAGGGTTGAAGTCCAGCAAGGGGCGTGGTGGGGGGAGGGGGGGGGCGTGTGGTCGTGAACTGACCTGTCTGCATGAGGTGTGAGCGTCTGGATAGACTTCTAGACTGTTTTACTTTCATTTACAGGTGTAGTGTGACAATACAAACTTTATTTTCAACTTTTTTGCTTTGTGTTCTTTTTTGGATGTGAAGCTGTAGTGGTAAATACATATGTTTTTGATTGTGCAAAAAAAATCTATCCAAATCTAAATGCCTAAATATTTTTTTATGATCAAAATTAAAAACAAAGAAGCCCAGATTCAAAATCTCCATTCAATTTCCTTCAAAAGAACAAAAAATATCTCGTTTACCATGGGTGACCAAGAAATATACACTGTTAGCACCCGGCTACAATATATATATATATATATATATATATATGAATACTAAAATACTACAAGTTGGACATTTTTTCCCACAGGGACGATTTTAATTCTCCAGCTTTAGCCACAAAGGCTTCTTCAGGAATCATCATTCCTGATTCATCATTCCTGATGAAGCTTTTGTGGCAAAAGCTGGAGAGTTAAAGTCGTCCCTGGGGAAAAGACGTCTTAGTATTCATTTTATTCAAACCATCCTGTTCACGTCATTTTGTTGAGACGCGGTGCGAGTGTTAGTGAGAATTTACCCTGTGAAAAAAAAAATATATATATGTATATGTGTGTGTGTGTGTGTGTGTGTGTTTGTGTGTGTGTGTGTGACTGTTTCTAATACCACCATGAGGGTAGGCACTTTCTGTCTTTGGGAAGCTAGTTCTGGGGGTTGATGGCAAAGAAGAACAAAAAAAAAAAAAAAAAAAAACCCCGTAGAAAGGAAATCCAGGTTTGGAACACTCTCAACAGACCATGGAAGGTTTAATTATGCAAACACAGTTAGTAGTTGGAGGGTATTTGGGGTATGTGTGTCGTAATTGGTGATGCATATGTGTATGACCTGGTTATGGATCAGACCTGCATTCACAAGACCTTTGTGTTTGAATCACTGGTTGCCCAAAGTGAAACTTTTCCATCCTCTTTGCCCAGCTGTTTACTTCTTGTTCCTATGTTTTGTACAAGATAGTTCCCACCCCCTCCTTCCTCCCACAGGAAGGCTGCCTGGTGCACAGAACGACCAAGTGTGAGCTGTACATGCAGCCTTAATATGATGTCAGTTAAATGGTAGTTCAGGTTGGAATCCAGAATTACAGATTAAGCCATGCGTTTTCTGTTACACTCAAATTCTTTTTTCTTTTTTTTTTTTTCCACAGGAGCAGGGGAGGAGGAGAGACAGGACAGAAAGGGCGACATTAAAGTACGAGTATTATAATCTTCTCTGACAGCCATGGGAACCATCAAGTTCTGCATGCGTAACACGCACTCTTTAGAGACTTTTTTAACCTCCCTAAAGACACATCTTTTCCCTCGGACTGATTAATGATGTCCACTTATCACTGTGCACATGTTTGCTGGTGTTGATGCGCTCATGTGTCTGTCATGCATGTGTGAGATTTTGGAGGGTGTGTGTGTCTGTGTGGTGTGTGTGTGTATGCACGCGTGCATGTGCATCTGTGTGTGTGTGTGTGTGTGTGTGTGTGTGTGTGTGTGTGTGTGTGTGTGTGTGTGTGTGTGTGCGCTTTGAATTACATTTAGTATTTAACATGTTTTTCTGTAATATGTGCCTTGGCCTCTTGTGAGGTAGAGTGCTCTATAAATATCCTTTTACATTACATTACATTACATTACAATAATTTTTACTCATTGTAGAATTATGAGGACTATTTTGTGTGTCTGGGTTTCCCCTGAGTACACAGGAAGCGTGGTGAAGGTTTAAGGCTTGCTTGTGTGTGGATCTTTTTCATGGTTAGTTGTAATAGATTCAACTCGCAAAAAAGACCCACTCTCTCTATAGACTGTGTTGTATGGAAAACGTTTGACTGCAGTTATACAAGATTGAATCACAATAGAAGCTGTGTCTGTTTGAAGTGCTTTTTTGTTTGTTTGTTTTGTCTGGTTTACAGTTGTTTTTGTAAATATTTGATTAACATTACAGTAAAAAGACTCCTCCATATAAAGGCCCAATTTCTAAGAATTTCTGAAAGTTTAACAGAGAGATTTCTCTATTCTGTCATCACAATCACCATCATCATCATCATCATCATCACCATCACCACCATCACCATCACCATCACCATCATCATCATCATTATTATTATTATTGTTATTATTATTATTGTCGTTTTCATTGTTGCTATTATCATTTTGATCATCATTATCACAGTTACCATTATTGTTATTATGGTTGTTGGTTATCATTATTATCATTATCATTAATAGTATTATCATTCTTTCTATCGGCTGTTACTTCAGGTGGGTGTAGGTATACATCTGATTTTAACACACAAGTGTAAGAGGAGGTAGGGGCTTCAAGTGTGACCAAGTGGGATGGAAGGAGATGGTGGAGATGGGGGTGAAACATTGCAAAGGGGAGGGGGGGGGGGGGGGTGAGGAATGATACAGTCAAAGATGGATTATAACTTCCGTTTTTTTTTTTTTTTTCAGATGATGCCAGCTATGATGAACTGCAACGTTTACTCTGTGACAATGGTAGGTGACACAGATTACATACTTTACTCACTTGTTCTCTACTGGACTCTGGATGGCTTCTTTGTGTTCTGATGGACAAGTGAAGTCTTTCTGCTTTCTGATTGGTTCTGAAAGGGTGGGGGGTGGGGGGGGGGGTATGTTTCTGTGGACTTGGTAAACCTTTCTGTTTTCTGACAATAGTGCATGCTTTCTGTTTTCTGATTTATTTTGCATGCCTTTCTTAATTCTGTCTGGGGTTTCCTACAGCAGTTTTGAGTTTTGTTTTGTTGGTCATAGTGTGATGTGTCTGTTTCCCTGATAATTCTTGGTGTGGTGGACTGTAGAGGAGTGATTGCAGATCACAGTGTGATGGCTGTCATGACTAGAGTGGAAGGATTATGGATCATTATGTGATGACTGTAGAGGAACGTTCATGGATGGTGATGGAATGACTATAGAGGAATGTTCATGGATGGTGATGGAATGACTATAGAGGAATGTTCATGGATGGTGATGGAATGACTATAGAGGAATGTTCATGGATGGTGATGGAATGATTGCAGAGGAATGTTCATGGATGGTGATGGAATGACTATAGAGGAATGTTCATGGATGGTGATGGAATGACTATAGAGGAATGTTCATGGATGGTGATGGAATGTCTATAGGGGAATGTTCATGGATGGTGATGGAATGACTGCAGAGGAATGTTCATGGATGGTGATGGAATGACTATAGAGGAATGTTCATGGATCTTTATGAGATAACTGTGCATGAATGATTATGGATCGTAATGTGATGACTGTAGAGGAATGATTTTGGACCATAATGTTTTGACCAGAGAAGAATGTTCATGCGATGCTATTAAAGGCATGATTATAGATCATGATTTGATGGCTATTCAGGAATGTTTATGGATTACAGTGGGATGACTTTAGGGAAATGAGTTTTAAATGTTAGTAATAGTGCACTGCCAAAAAGCTGTAGACCAACCAATCACAAGACAAGTCTTGTGATTCGTTTGTCTACATTTTTTTGGCAGTGCGCTATTACTAACATGTAAAATTTGTTTAGATTTCAGCCTGCAGTCATTTCATTTTGCAACTAGATTTAGGGAAATGATTATGGATCATCGTATGGTGACTGCAGAAAAATGATCATGGATCATGATGTGGTAACTGTAGAGGAATGATTGAGGATCATGATGTGGTGATTGTAGAGGAATGATTGTGTAGATCATGTGATGACCATAGAGGAATGATTGTAGATCATGTGATGACCACAGAGGAATGATTGTAGATCATGTGATGACCATAGAGGAATGATTGTAGATCATGTGATGCCATTGAGTAATGATTGTAGATCATGATGTGATAACCATAGAGGAATGATTGTAGATCATGCGATGACCACAGAGGAATGATTGCAGATCATGTTATGACCATTGAGGAATGATTGCAGATCATGTGATGACCATAGAGGAATGATTGTAGATCATGTGATGACCATAGAGGAATGATTGTAGATCATGTGATGACCATAGAGGAATGATTAAAGATCATATGATGACCACAGAGGAATGATTGTAGACCATGCGATGACCACAGAGAAATGATTGTAGATCATGTGATGACCATTGAGGAATGATTGCAGATCATGTGATGAGCATTGAGGAATGATTGTAGATCATGTGATGACTGTAGTGTATTGTATGTTTGTAGTAAAGACATTTTAGTTAGAGAGTAAGGTCAGAGAATGAGAGTGAGAGTTGGAGAGTAAAGGGATGAGGAAGAAGGAGGTAGAAGCTGGAACGGAATAAATGCATGTTTGAACTTAGAGTTCGGTATCGTGCTGTGAGTGTGCCTGGGAGCATGTGCTAGAATCGTACTCAGTAAGAGGAGACGATTCTACAACTGGCGACGAGGAGAAAAAGCAGAAGAAGAAGTGAGCGCTGATCTTCAACCATCGATCCAACTGAAAAACTTAAGTGCCGGTGCCAGAGAAGTCTGCAAGTGCTATGGCGGACATTCCGTGTGTGTCGAAGTTTGTGCCAGAGGGTGAACCGAGCCAAGTTGCAGGAAGGTGGAAGAAATGGAAGAGAGGCTTCGAAGTTTATGTGACAGCAAGAGGACAGATGCAGGAGGGGCAGAAAAGAGCTCTACTGCTACATTGTGCCGGGTCCGAGGTACAGGACATTTTTGATACGTTTTCTGATGAAGAGAAGGGAACGACATTCCAGCATGCGATGGACGCTCTATCAAATTATTTCACCCCTCAACAGAACCCCGTCTTTGAGCGTCATGTGTTTTCGCCAACTCAGGATGAAAGAGGGTGAAACAACATTGCAGTTTGTAACGAGACTGCGTCAACAGGCCCAGCATTGTGATTTTCATGACCCAGATCAACAAATCAGAGACCACGTCATTGACCAAACGAGGGACAGACGTTTAAGAGGCAAGTTGTTGGAAAAAGGGCTCTCACCCTGACCCAACTCCTTGAAACTGCACGTGCACACGAGGCTGCAGCATCGCAAGTCAGCGCCATGGAGCAGTCTGCCAGTCACGTGACCAGAGACGACGCCCGATTGGTCGGTGCTGCTGTGGGTAGCAGACGATCGACAGACGAGCGCAGCAGTTTAAAGGGGCTACACAGACCACGCCAGCTAGACAGTGGGGCCCAAACAGGGTTCACATGCTTCCGTTGTGGAAAAACTGGCCACTTGGCAAAAGACAAGAACTGTCCCGCCAAAGGAAAGAAGTGCAACAAGTGCAACAAACTCGATCATTTTGCATCTGTGTGCAAGTCAAAGACTGGGGGAAGAAAAAATGGAAGACTGAATTTTTTGCGCGAGACTGAGAGTGAGGATGAAGAGCAGATGAGTGCACGTCTTGTGTCGGGCGTGTCTAACTTTTCTTTTGCAGCTGTGGGGAACGGGAAGAAATTAGAAATGATTGACATCGTTGTGGGAGGGGTGGAAATATCTGCGTGCATTGACTCTGGGGCAAGTGCCAACATCATAGACAAGGACACGTGGGAAAGGATGAAAGGCAGGAACATTGCATGCAGTTCTCATGCCAACAAAACGGGAAAGTGTTTGTTTGCATATGGGTCTTCGAGGCCGTTGAAAGTACTCGGTACTTTCGAAGCTCAGGTGGATCTGTCAGCACAGCCAAACAAAAATAAGCACAGCGCTGAGTTTGTTTGTAATTGACGGAAAAGGGCTTTCTTTGTTGGGCAAGGAAACGGCAGAAAAATTGGGTGTTTTGAAAGTGGGCTTACCTACATTGGTGCATGACGTAGGCGCTGTGCAGACAGAGAAACCTGAGTTGAAATACAAGAGCCTGTATGATGGTTTGGGGAAACTGAAGAATCACACAGTGAAATTGCATGTAAAATCGGATGTAAAGCCTGTCGTTCAGGCAGCACGCCGGATTCCGTTCAGTCTGCGGAAAAAAGTCGAAGAGAAAATTGAAGAGCTTGAAAAGCTCGACATCATTGAAAAAGCAGAAGGGCCGACATCGTTTGTCAGCCCGATTGTTGTAGTTCCCAAATCAAACGGAAAGGATATCCGCATTTGTGTGGATATGCGACAGGCGAATGAAGCGATCGAAAGAGAAAGATACCCAATTTCCAACCGTTGAAGAAAGCCTGCATGACATGAACGGCAGCAAAGTGTTCTCCAAACTTGATTTAAACATGGGTTTTTCACCAACTGGAGCTGGATGAAGACTCGCGTCATGTCACAACGTTTGCGACACACACTGGACTCTTTCGGTACAAAAGACTCATGTTTGGAGTCACAAGTGCGCCGGAGATCTATCAGTACACGATACAGAACGTTCTCCGCGAGTGCCAGGGTGCGCGAAACATGACTGATGACATCATTATTTACGCTGATAGTGTGGAAGAACACGATAGGCGTCTGGAAAAAGTTCTGAAAACGTTGCAAGAAGCCGGTCTGACATTGAACAGAGAAAAGTGCGTTTTTCGCATGTCTGAACTTCAGTTCATGGGTTTTCTACTGTCTGAAAAAGGGATTGGCCCAACATCGGCAAAAGTTGAGGCAGTAAAGAATGCACAACCGCCCAAAAGTGCAGCTGAAGTGAGAAGTTTTCTGGGACTAGTCAATTTCAGCGCTCGTTTTATCAAAGATCTCGCGACAAAATCCGAGCCTCTACGAAAATTGACCAGAAAAGATACAGGGTATCAATGGGGTAAAGAGCAGCAGAAAGCGTTCGTTCAGCTGAAAACAGACCTTTCAAATGCGGACACACTGGCCTATTTTGATCCGAAAGCTGAAACGCGCGTCATCGCTGATGCGAGCCCAGTTGGACTAGGCGCGGTACTGGTGCAGACAAAGAAAGGAATCCGCCGCGCAGTCTACTACGCGAGCAGACGACGACTCACTAGCGTTGAACGGCGCTACTCACAGACTGAGAAAGAGGCGTTAGCGCTTGTGTGGGCGTGTGAGAGGTTTCATCAGTATTTGTTTGGCATAGACTTTGTCTTGGAGACAGATCACAAACCTCTTGAATACATTTACTCAAAGAGATCAAAGCCATCTGCACGCATTGAACGGTGGGTCCTTAGGTTACAGAACTACCACTTCACCGTTCAATACAGACCTGAATCACAGAACATTGCTGATCCACTGTCACGTCTTGTCAGCAGTGACGAAAACAGAGCACGCACATACGGCGATGGGACTGCCCATAGCTCAGCAGAAGAATACGTTTGTTTTGTTGCAAACGCTGCTGTTCCATCTGCCATGACACTGCAGGAAATTGAAAGTGTGGCAGATACAGACCCGGAGATGACTGCGTTGAGGCAGTGCATCCAAACTGACAACTGGAATGATTGTCCAAACCAAACCTTCAAAGTGCTGAGAGCAGAGTTGTCATGTTGGGGAAAGATTGTTCTTAGAGGGAACAGAATTGTTGTGCCAAGCAAACTGAGAAAAAGGGTGATACATATCGCCCATGAAGGGCACCAGGGAATAGTGAAAACAAAAGAAAGGTTGAGAACAAAAGTATGGTGGCCAGGGATGGATAGGGAAACAGAACACATTGTCAGAGCATGTCATGATTGTCAGATTGTTAGCCAACCATCCCCACCTGAACCAGTTAGTGTTAGGAATTTTCCAGAGGGCCCATGGCAAGATCTTGCTATTGATCTTCTTGGACCACTCCCAACAGGAGAGACCATACTTGTTGTGGTGGACTACTATAGTCGATTCTTTGAGATTGCAATTCTCGGGGCCACACAAACCAAGCACATTGTGCAAGCGATGGAGGGAATGTTTGCAACACATGGTTTGCCAACGTCTGTAACATCAGACAATGGACCACAGTTCGTTTCAGAAGAGTTTGAAGCATTCATGCAGACAAACAACATTGAACACAGGCACACAACACCGCTTTGGCCGCAAGCCAACGGCGAAGTTGAACATCAGAACAGAACACTTTTGAAGGTTATCAAAATAGCACATGCACAAAGGAAAGACTGGAAAAAGGAGCTGAATGCATTCCTACTGGCATACCGCAGCACTCCGCATCAAACCACTGGCATCAGTCCTGCTGAACTGTTGTTCAAGCGGAAGATTCGAACCAAATTGCCTGAGGTAGATTCGAACACACGAGCCTCGCTCGATGAAGCAATCAGAGATAGAGATCAGGTGAAAAAAGAACAGAGGAAAGAATTTGCAGACATGAAGCGCCATGCGCGGAACTCGGAAGTCAGTGTAGGTGATGAAGTGTTGGTTCAGCAGCACAGACAGAACAAACTGACCACACAGTTTGACCCAGAACCATACAGAGTGGTGGAAAAGACAAACACACAGGTCACTGTAATCTCCAGCAGCAGGGGTTAGGTACAGGCGGAACCTTGCGCACACCAAACCCTACATTCGACAGGATGAGGAACAGGACATAAGTCACACACAGGACATCAGTCACACACCCCTCCACAGAACAAACCAGCACTGAAGCCAGAAAGTCGGATAACACAAACTCTGAACCTGAAGCTAGAAGGTCAGGTCGAGTGACCCGCATGCCAGAGAAACTGAATGACTATGTGGTGGGCTAAGTTAGTATTATGTGTTGATTTTAATGTTGTAAATAGAGATTACCTGTTGGTCCATGTTTCAGTCTGAAGGAAGAAAGGGAATGTAATGTGTTGTTAATATTAGAGACATTTATGTTGGATATCTAGTCTGAAGGAAGAAAGGGAATGTAGTGTATTGTATGTTTGTAGTAAAGACATTTTAGTTAGAGAGTAAGGTCAGAGAATGAGAGTGAGAGTTGGAGAGTAAAGGGATGAGGAAGAAGAGGTAGAAGCTGGAACGGAATAAATGCATGTTTGAACTTAGAGTTCGGTATCGTGCTGTGAGTGTGCCTGGGAGCATGTGCTAGAATCGTACTCAGTAAGAGGAGACGATTCTACAATGACCATTGAGGAATAATTGTTGATCATGATGTGAAGATTGTAGAGGAATGATTGTAGAATCATGTGATGACCATAGAAGAATGATTGTAGATCATGTGATGACCATAGAGGAATGATTGTAGATCCTGTGATGACCATTGAGGAATGATTATAGATCATGTGATGACCATTGAGGAATTATTGTAGATCATGTGATGACCATTGAGGAATGGTTGTAGATCATGTGATGACCACAGAGGAATGATTGTAGATCATGTGATGACCATTGAGAATGATTGTAAATCATGTGATGACCATTGAGGAATGACTGTAGATCATGTGATGACCATTGAGGAATGATTGTAAATCATGTGATGACCATTGAGGAATGATTGTAGATCATGTGATGACCATTGAGGAATGATTGTAAATCATGTGATGACCATTGAGAAATGACTGTAGATCATGTGATGACCATTGAGGAATGATTGTAAATCATGTGATGACCATTGAGGAATGACTGTAGATCATGTGATGACCATTGAGGAATGATTGTAAATCATGTGATGACCATTGAGGAATGATTGTAGATCATGTGATGACCATTGAGGAATGATTGTAAATCATGTGATGACCATTGAGGAATGACTGTAGATCATGTGATGACCATAGAGGAATGACTGTAGATAATGATTTGGCATTTTCAGGGACGTGATTGTGGATAGCGGTAATGATTGTTGGATTTGAATGATTATGGGTTGTTGAATTTGAAACGATTGTGAATCATGATTTGTGTGTATTGTAGAGGAATTGCTGAGTTTGGAATGACTGTCGAATGTTATGATTATGGTGGTTGCAGATGACAGCAGTGGTGCTGCCCTCTATGGTGGCCAAGAAGAAAGGGGCAATCATTAACGTGGCATCTGCAGCTGGTTGCTGGCCCTTGCCCCTCATAGCTATATACTCCTCTACCAAAGTCAGTGTTGTGTGTGTGGTGTATGTGTGTGTGTGTGTGTGTGTGTGTGTGTGTGTGTGTGTGTATGTGTGTGTGCGTGTGTGTGTGTGTGGTGTGTGAGTGAGTGTGTGTGTGTGTGTGTGTGTGTGTGTGTGTGTGTGTGTATATATGTGTGTGTGTGTATGTGTGTGTATAAGTGTGTGTGTATGTGTGTGTGCAAGCGTGTGTGTGTGTGTGTGTGTGTGTGTGTGTGTGTGTGTGTGTGTGTGTGTGTGTGTGTGTAAATTCTCCATGATTTTTGTTTAGACTTACTTTCATTGAATAGATAAATTTCAACCACGTCTTTATTTGAATCCAAATGTTCATCAACACTTTACACGGTTACATCCATTAAAGAGCAGAAGTATGCACAGCTGTACACCGGAATACACACCCATCCTCGAAAATCTTCACATGCACATATGAAGGAACATTCTGTGCCCCATTAATACCGAAATCCTGCTTTACATGAAGACACATACACACCTGCTAAATGGTTGAAGAAAAGATGGGGATGGAGAGAAGATATGGACAGGGGAGGAGTGAGAGAGGGTAAGAGGAATGAATGGATAAAGATCTGGGAGGAAAATAAAGAGTTGGGGAAGGAAAGGAGCAGGGAGGGGCCGCTATTTCAAGGAGTAGATAACTGGATGTAAAGAAGATTCATCTGCCGATTTTGTTTACACTGATGATAATCTTGGGTGTGAGGAAGACAGCGTTGAGCTGGAAGGTTCATGAGGACTGAAAATTGGGCGTTCTGTAAATGCACCCCTGATATATCAAGGATGGAAACAAAACGGTGATGGTGAAAACTGGTGGTTGTCTTGCAGGCCATGGTGATTCACCTGACCCAAGCTCTACATCAAGAGTACAGTGAGAAGGGAATCGTATTTCAGGTTCCGATTGATTTTCTTTTTTGTTAAATCTTTCATCGTTCTCCTCGTTTCTTTTTTTTTTTGTTTTTTTTTCACCAAATGTTTTACTTTCTTTGGGAAGGCCTAGATTTTATTTTTATTTTTTTTATTAATGCCTGTCTGTCTAAACTCTTGAGCTATTCTTAGAAGCTAGCCATTAGGGTGCTGGACTCTTTAATCTGGAAATTCGTCTTAAAGAAAAGATACCAACGCCTGGTTAAGACATTTCCATGCAGAATCTGATGCATAACTCTGACGAGCTGTCGATTCCAACCGTTGTGTAGAATCTGAAACTTAAAACAACATATCCATTGCAGCTATAACGTGGTGACAGCCCTGATATGGCCCTTTGCGGTCGGCTGGGCTATAAGCAACATTATCTTATCTTATCCTAATTGCAGCTATTGTGAAAGAGTCTTATTTACAACAACGCTTTCCAGCAGCCATCTTGACCTCTTCTGCTGTCTGATTCAGCTGCAATCTCTGTCTGTTGTACAATCTGACATGTCATTCACAGCAGCTGTTGACTCCAATTGTTCTGCAGGGTCTAATACATAATTCACATCACAAAGCAACTCCCAAGTGCTCTACATTGTCTAACACATAATTCTCACTAGCTGTCAACCCCAACTGTTCTACAGTCTAACACATAATTCTCACCCACTGTCAGCTCCAGCTGTTCTACAGTCTTAACACACAATTCTCACTAGCTGTCAACTCCAACTGTTCTATAGTCTTAACACATAATTCTCACTAGCTGTCAGCTCCAGCTGTTCTATAGTCTAACACATAATTCTCACTAACTGTCAACTCCGACAGTTCTACAGTCTAACACATAATTCTCACCAGCTGTCAACTCCGTCTATTCTACAGTCTAACACATAATTCTCACTAGCTGTCAGCTCCAACTGTTCTATGGCCTAACACATAATTCTCTCCCACTGTCAGCTCCAACTGTTCTACAGTCTAACACATAATTCTCACTAGCTGTCAACCCCAACTGTTCTACAGTCTAACACATAATTCTCACTAGCTGTCAACCCCAACTGTTCTACAGTCTAACACATAATTCTCACTAGCTGTCAACTCCAACAGTTCTATAGTCTAACACATAATTCTCACTAGCTGTCAACCCCAACTGTTCTACAGTCTAACACATAATTCTCACTGTCAACTCCAACTGTTCTACAAAGTCTGCTGGGTAGGACAGTAACAGCTGACTAACTGTCCAGGGTAGGTGTCACTTGTGTCAGGTGTGTAATGAATGTTGCGGCCTGTTTTTTACAGACATCTTCTTGAGTGAAATAAAATTCAGAGTAATTTTGCCGATGATGAATAATCATCACTCTTTCTTCTGTCTTTTTTTTTTCTGTTTTTTTTTTTTTTTGGGGGGGGGGGGGGGGGGGGGGGGGGGGGGGGGGGGGGGGTGTTCAACAACATATCCATGTCTCATGATTTATTGGTATTGTTAAGTTTTTCTTATATGGCAACAGAATCAAATGTTAAACTTAAAATGAACTGATTTCAATTGGTCGGTGTGTTTTGTTTGTGTGTGGTGTGTGTGTGTGTGTGTGTGTGTGTGTGTGTGTGGTGTGTGTGTGTGTGTGTGTGTGTGTGTGTGTGTGTAGTGTGTGTGTGTGGTGTAGTGTGTGTGCGTGTGTTTTTGTCGGTGTGTGTAGTGTGTGTGTGGTGTAGTGTGTGTGTATGTGTGTGAGTGTGTGTTTATCAGTGTGTATAGTGTGTGTGTATGTGTGTGTGAGCCTGTGCGCATGCATCATTATCTGTGTTTACATATACTTGTTTGTACACCTACAAACATGCCGGCATGTGAGCATGCCTGTATTGATTTGTGAAGACCAGTTAATATTTTGTGTACATACATGTACATACATACAATACTTTTGCTCTATGCACTCGCAAAAAGCTGGCATGTTAGTACGAAGTCATTGATTCATGGAGACTGTCCCTGGAGGACGTGCTGGTGGTCTGTATTCCCAAGAGGCGCACTCATTTACACTGCCCCAGTGCAGCGAAATGACTCCAGGGCGGTGCAGGGCCTTCTCCGTTAAGGAGCATGACAGCAACCTCCCCATCAGATGTTCTTTAATGGTTTCCTGGACTGTATAGGCCCAAGTGGACCTGTGTGTGGGGAGGTCAGCATGAACGTGGTATGAGTGAAGCCATTAGAATGATGAAGAAGTCAGAATGAACGTGGTGTGAATGCAGCCATGATTATAATGAAGAAGTTAGAAAATGATGTCTTCTTCTTCTTCTTCTTCTTCCTTCAAAGCTGGTGCACTCAAAAATGAGTAGGTCACTAGCACACATGTTAAAAAAAAAAAAAAAAAAGAGAATGCGACTCAACCTCTTGGCCCCTGGAGCCAAATTTGGCAACAAGGGGTCGCACATGATACTTAAAAGATCAAAAAGCAATGGCCAGGTTAAGGCCTAGGTAACCATAAAATATATGGGGAAGTTAAAATAGAAAAAGTCAATCATTATGCAGATCTCAAGATTGTCTCATCAGTTTGATTTTTAAAAGAGACTGCATTTGTGGCAGTCTTGATGGCACCCGGCAGTGAGTTCCACAGCCTTACAGAACTAGGATAAAACGAATGTAAATGGCTGTCAATATTTGAGGCAGGTATGGCATAAGATTGACCACCACTCCTGGTGCTACTTTTATTCAGTACTAGTTGTTCCATTGGGAAATCAGTTAGTTTAGCTCTGCCTTTGAAGAAGGTATTAAGTTAAATAAAAGCTCTTCTCTCTTCTAAGGTAGCTTTTGATTTCACTTCACATCTCTCTTCAGTAGATATGACTGATTTTTTCCCTTCCCTACTCATCTGTCTGTGGGCAGGGGTGGTTGGGTCTGTGGGGTGTGCTTGACAGCTGGAGGGTGGTGTTTTTCGCCAGTGGGCTCTGCAGTCATGAAATACAGTCTGGTACACCCATGGGGACGCTACTTTAAGGCTGCTATGAGTTTGCATCCTGTAGTCTGATTTACCTCTGTTCTGGAGCAGTTATGTCCCTTGATATCTTAATGGAGTGTCCTGCGCGTGCCTGTACCCATCATCAACACAGCGTAGGCCTCCAAGGGTGGTACAGGACTGCTCTAAAGGCAGGTGAAGACAGTGCTTCTCTGGGTCCTCCCCAGCACCTTTGGGTGTTTCTTTTTCTTCTTTTCTACTGATTGTTTCCCTTCACATGTCTCTTTTCACATGAAGATATTTCTTTTCTTTTTTTTTTTCTTTTTTTTTTTTTTGTAGGCTGTGACCCCTTTCTTCGTGTGCACCAAAATGAGCAGGATGAAGGAACCAACAGGCCTCATCATCCCCACCCCTGAGGTCTACGTGCGTCACGCACTGCGTGTCTTTGGCATCGCCACGGTCACTCCTGCCTACTTCTGGCATGACTTGCAGGTGACCTTGACGCAGATTTTAATTCTTTTAGGTCAACGATTGGAATTATCGACTGACCTTTGACATACCATAGAAACGTCATTTTAAACCAAATATTCACTTGGATTTCATGGAGGATGGAAGTAGTTAGTGGGAAGAAAAGATAAAACAGTACTGAGGGGGAGGATGGGAAGGGAATGAGAGAAGTAATACTGCGTCTATAAAATGATCTTCTTCTTACTAAAACACATGCCGCTTCTAGCAATGCAGACACTGTGCAGTGAAATTAAAAGCTCTTTTTTTTCTCTCTCTCTTCAGATTTTCATGCTTTTCTTTTTCGTCTGTACTTTATGACTGGTTATGACTGCTGTGTTCATTGAACTGGTTGTATTCAATGACGTCATCCTGATGCGTCAAATGTTGCAGTATTGGCTGATGTGCCTGGTGCCGGAAATTGTGGTGAAGCAAGCGATCGTGAGTTTCAAACGTGTGGCAGAGAGGAAAGGAAAAGTGCCCCTTCACCACCACCCTCAGCAACAACAAGAACGTGTCAACATATAACCAGGACTACATGTCATATCTTACAAACAGGGCTATGTTACATAATGAAATAACGAGTCATGCACAGAGAACCATGAACGGGTATGAATGCATAAGGAGGAATAGTCCGATATTGAACCCCAGAATGAAGGGACCATCATTTTTCTCAATATTGGATTCCCAATATTGGATTGACCAAGCTGTGGCTCAGCCAGATCTGTTTTGGGATAAAATGTCTTTCGCTATAATGATAACAAGGGAGAGAACTTCTGATCAGTTGACAAGATACTGTCATGTTGTGAAATGGACACTCATGCACAGAAAATCATGAAAAGAGGTGCATGTATAAAGTATGTCATTTGATCTATGTTTAACCCCCAAGTTAAAAGGACTGAAAATGTCCAAATTTTGGGATAACATAACTTTGGGTTCGCTCTGTTTTATAGTGGAAAAATATTCCAGACAGAGTGTTCAAAGGGTTTGAAATTCATTGCATTTTGCTTACAACAAGGGGTCTCACTGTGAATCACTTTATCTCAAAGGTGATATGACCGATGTCAACGAACAAATGAAGAATGAGAAATGGTGTTTACTCTGGCTGTTCTTCTGCATCTAACTTTTCTGTGTCAGGAACGATTTATTCATGAGCCAATCAAACAGGCTCTTAAATGCCTCCTGTCAGATGCAGAATGGTCGTTGGTAGTTGCCATAAATTTTGATGCAATTCAACTGCACCGTTTGTTTTAAATGAAATAGGACTTCTTCAACAAACTTGAACCCCCTCTCCACAGAGAAATGTCACAAGGGGTATAAAAACCCACTGTTTCTGTATTTATTGCTTTATATTTGTAATTTGAATTTTTTATTAATGATGTATGAAGGTGTATATGTGTGTCCACAAAATGGATGTGTCAGCACTGCTCAGACTTCACTGCCCATGCTGCCCGTTGTAGTGGCGCCATACCATAGGACAAACACGTGAACACTGCCCTTACTACCTGTTGTAGTGACACCATATGATAGGACAAACACCGTGAACACTGCCGTTACTACCTGTTGTAGTGACACCATATGATAGGACAAACACCGTGAACACTGCCGTTACTACCTGTTGTAGTGACACCATATGATAGGACAAACACCGTGAACATTGCCCTAACTACCTGTTGTAGTGATGCAATACAATAGGACAAATACAGTGAACACTGCCCTAACTACCTGTTGTAGTGACATCATACAATAGGACAAACACAGTGAACACTGCCCTAACTACCTGTTGTAGTGACGCCATGTAATAGGACACAGTGAACACTGCCCTTTCTACCTGTTATAGTGACACCATACAATAGGACAAACACTGTGAACACTGCCTATGTTGCCTGTCATAGTGACGTCGTACGATAGGACAAACACAGTGAACAGCTTTTTGGATCCAAGTGCCATATACCCATTGTGCTACAACTTGTGAGAACTTATCAGGGATTTGTTTTTTTGCTTTTTTTTGTTGTTGTTGTTGTTTTTGGGGGGAGTTTTATTGTTTTTGTTTTGTTTTGGGTTTTTTTTTTCTTCTTTTTTTCTATGCTGTATGGAAACTGTGCTATTCACCAACTGCCAACCTTTCCCACTTTGTCTTCTGTGTCTCACCTGTCTCACCTTCAATATCTGCGCAGCGCATTACACCAATCTCTGTCGTCCTGGATCCCCCACTCCCCCCAACTCCCCCCACACCCGGCCACAGGGTCGTCTTGTTGACGACGCTCCGCTGCCTGCAGTCCACAGGAAGAGATCATCGGCAGTGTTCAGGACGTTCTCCATTTTGATTTAAAACAGTTCCCTGATTCCTCGCACACACATACACATATATGCACGCACGACACACGCATACATGCATGCACACACACACACACACACACACACACACACACACACTCACACACACACACACATGCGCACACACACACACACACACACATGCAGACACACACGCGCACACACACACACAAACACACACACACACACATGCGCACACACGCGCGCGCACACACACACACACACACACACACGCATGCACAAACACACACGCACATAATGCACACACACACACGCACACACACACATAAACACAAACACACGCACGCGCGCGTGCGCGCACACACACACACAGGCTTATACACGCGCTTACGCACGCACACACGCAAGCATGCATGCTCGCACACACACACACACACACACACACACACACAAGTGGAAGATCAGAGTGTAGAGAGGGTGAGGTTGGATTGTTGCTGATACTGCCTCTTGCAGAAACTGCATGTACTGAAAGTGTTGAGCTCTCGGTTACTCCACACCAGAGCAGTAGGGCACCGAATACTTACATTCCTTTGTAGACTGCAGTCTAAAGTTACTGATTTCATTTTATTGATATGAATTTGAATTCCAGACCTAGGGGAAGGAACAAGTATTGTTTTGCTCTCTGGATGGTTTGTTAACAAACAAAAGAGTACAGAACAGTTAACTTGGAGGGCGGCTGTGTTTTGTTAACAGTGTGTGCCACACTCTGCTAATTAAACAGTAAAAACCACCAACACCCAATAAAGCATATTGCAAATTTTCGGTTTATTTGTAAAAGCTTTGTCAAGCATAAAAAACCAAGGGCCCACACTCTGCTGATGACAGTTCTGTCCCTTTTCACATGGGCGTCTCTTTCGTATCTTGTAACAGCTTTGCTTTAGATCATGAACATCAGATCAGTAACATCTTTCACCCTCACATTTCTGTCACATTTCAGTGGGAATTCTTTTTGCTGCCGAATGTTGCCATGAAATTTTTTTTATTACAACTTACCACATAATACTGGTGATCAGAGTTTGACGTTAGGTTTCTTCACTAGATTTGGAATGCTGTGAATGCTTTTATGTTTTGCTTTGCCAATCTGTGGTGTGTTAAATCTTGCCTTAATACTACAGTCTATGTTTAATTATGAAATGTCCATATCAGATTTTGGGCTGAGAATCTCGTAATTGCCATTCACTTAAATTCCACGAGTGTTGTTGTTTGTGTTATTACTTCTCGTCTTCAATGGTTTATAAAATCATGCCATAGTTTGCCTGTATCTGAAAAGGTTGCAAATGCTGCAATGAAAATGCATTTCTTTGCTAACTCTTTGCCTCTGTTGTTAAGACATGCCAGAATTTATTTTGAATTTTTGAAAGTATATTCAGGCATGCTTTATCCCATCTGATATTAAATACAAAAATTTTCGTATTTTTGAATGAAAACCGATGACTTCCCAGTGCATAATGAGTGGCTTGTCATTGGTAGAGCTCTTTCAATTTCTTTTTGTGGAGGTTTTTGTTGGTTGCTTTTGTTGGTGGTGGTGGTGGTGTTGGTTTTTTTTTTTTTTTTGGGGAGTGAGGGAGGGGGAGGGAGGGTTTAAGTCTAAATCTATTTTCATGCTCTTGCTAATAGTTACTACCCTGTTAGAATCAGAGGGCTTGTTCTTCAGCTCTGTAGTTTATGCAGTGCTTTCATGTGGCAACACTGTAAGCTGTGGTCTCTCCACTGGGGAATTTGGCAAGGATGCCTGCTTCTCCCTCTGCATGGCATTAGCTGATGACCCATCCTTATAAACGTGAAGCCAGGCCTCCTGAGGGTAACGTTCAGCAGTCATGGCAAGAGTGAGGGTCTGTTTGATTTTCTCGTCCTGTCCTTCCACAGGGATGAGGCAAGGGACAGTGGTGGAGACCCTGATGTCCGACTGGTCTAATGCCCAGAGTTCTGGAGTGTTTTGAGTCCAGAGAGCAACAAAGTGTCCTGGTGAGGCTCCACACCGGGCACAACAGACTTAACAGTCACTTGTGCCGAAAGCTTAAGGCAGTGCCTTCTCCAGTCTGTCCTTGTGGGCAGGAAGAACAGACAGCGGAGCATGTGCTCCAAAAATGCTCATCACATGAACAGACAAGGAGAGAGGTGTGACCAACAGAGACAGCTCTAATGACAAAGCTCTTGTTGTCTTTTTTTGTAAAAAAAATATTTCAAGATGGAACAATACTGACATGCACACTACTTTGAGAAAACAAACAAAAACTGAATCATAAGATCAGGACTGGGTATCTGTTTTTTTCAAGCAGTTTTCTAACCAGAAAACGAAAGAATTCCTTTCAACTTCTGTTTCAACTGTTAGCAGCTAGTACTGAATGGTGGCAAATGACATGCTTCATGTGATTTCAGTGTGAAATAATATTCGCTGTCTTTTACCATTTTGTGGTCATGCGAGATGTGCTTCGATCCCGTTGTTCCTGGGAACGTCATTACTCTTTGCATTACCATGACAGACAGGTGAAATTTTTTTTATTGAGAAAACATTTCTGTTTGTATTGAATTCAAGATTGATCATTTTTAATATAAAAAGTGCCTTCAAATTGAAAAAAAAAAACAGGCTAAAAATTTTATACACCTATGCTGTTTGACTAAGTGCATGAAACATACTTTTTAGCAAGAGTGCTAGACTTTAATTACTAGCAAAAAAATTGGGCTACATAAGCAAATGTCAACAGATAGTTTATCCAGGACCAAAAAGAAAAAAAGAAAAGATGTGTGCATGATACCAAAACTTAAGTATATGCCAACAGAGACAGCTCTGGTGACGAAGCTCTACAGCAGTCTGCAAGAACTGGAGAAAACGGCGCTATTCATCTCAAGGGCTGGACTGACCATGTGTACCAAGACGTTCGAAAAAAGAAGAATCAGGCATGTGTGTGTGTGTGTGTGTGTGTGTGTGTGTGTGTGTGTGAAGGGAGGAGGGGGTGTGTTGTCTTTTTTTCTAACAAATATTTCAAGATGGAACAATACTGACATGCACACTACTTTGAGAAAACAAACAAAAACTGAATCATAAGATCAGGACTGGGTATCTTGTTTTTCAAGCAGTTTTCTAACCAGAAAAACGAAAAACGAAAGAATTCCTTTCAACTTCTGTTTCAACTGTTAGCAGCTAGTACTGAATGGTGGCAAATGACATGCTTCATGTGATTTCAATGTCAAATAATATTCGCTGTCTTTACCATTTTGTGGTCATGCGAGATGTGCTTCGATCCCGTTGTTCCTGGGAACGTCATTACTCTTTGCATTACCATGACATAGACAGGTGAAATTTGTTTATTGAGAAAACATTTCTGTTTGTATTGAATTCAAGATTGATCATTTTTAATATAAATATTGCCTTCAAATTGAAAAAAAAAAAAGTTAAAAATTTTATATACCTATGCTGTTCGACTAAGTGCATGAAACATTCTTCTTAGCAAGAGTGTGCTATACTTTAATTACTAGCAAAAAAATTGGGCTACATAAGCAAATGTCAACAGATAGTTTATCCAGAACAAAAAAAAAAAAAGATGTGTGCATGATACCAAAACTTAAGTATATTCCTACTGTGTGAATATTTTACTGACTTGTTCAAACTGATTCTTCATTGGTATGCATTCCTGTGACCAGACTTGTTCTGGAAAAGCCTTGGTAGAGAGACAAACAAGCAGCTGTTTCTGATCTTTAATACAAAGAACACAACTCAGACACATGCAGAATGCCTTTTTCTAGCTGTCCTAAATGGAGAGAGGTTTGTTTTGATTGGAGACACAAAAGAAAGAGAGGATGTCATTGAACTCAAGTTGACAATGGCCTGTGGTGTTTGATACATTCTTGTAGCTTTTACAATTTGGCAACCCATTAAAACTAAGCCAAAAGTCCCAGAAATCATCAGCAGAGTTTACTTGGATAGTTCATACAGAACAGTTTGCTTGTCCCCATGTCACAAGTATTTCTTTTATTTATATATATATATATATATATATATACATACACATATATATATATGCTTCTACACACCATATTTCCAATGTCTGTCTTACACACACACACACACATACACACACACACACACAGAGGCAGACAATGTATTACAGTGTTCGATTATCAATGATTTATTGAATTTTTAGTCAAATCGTACATGAACATTTGGCGATGTTGAAGCATCAATGACTCTTCCTATCCACGTCTTTATAAACAATATATAAAAATACAAAATGAAATTAAAAAAAAAAAAAACTCTAATAGTGTATGCATGCAAGAAAAAAAAAGAAATGCCAGTTATGTAAAAATCATTCAACACACAAGAAGGTACTGCAGACTGTATTAAAAAAAATTATCCATGCAAAATTAGCGTAAGTTTTGTAAAATGTCAAATATTGCAAACTTCCCACACCTGGAAGAGAACATGATAAATCATTCACGCATGACATCATTCATTCACACATGATGTACGTTTATCTTCCAGCCAACTGCAAGGCTGTGTGAAAACAGAGAACATTAAAACATCAGCAGATACTGATAGACTCAAAAGCATAGTTACAGAACAAATGATACAAACAATGATCCGACTATTTTTCACTTAATCGTGTGTGCATGCATGTGTGAAATTAGTGACTTCTGGGGGTTCCATATGTGTTGTATATAATAATAATAATAATGAATATCTATATAGCGCCTATTCTCGGCTAGAGTCCAAGCTCAAAGCGCTTTACAATCCACACTCGTTTACACAACGGGCTGCCTACCGGAGTAGTGCCAACTGAAGATCTGCCAGCTGGCGCTTCATTCAGTCGTTTCCTGTGACATCCAGTCAGTATCGCTCAATATCATTCACTCAGTTTTCTTACTTCCTAAATCCTTCATTCTTTCCATATCTCACGCAGGGTGCATGCTATGTGCATTTCACAAAATATATACAAGTGTCCCAGTCAGTATATTTATGTGTGTGTATGTATGTTTGAATAGTTGTGATGAATGTGATGTTCATATGTAGTTGTGGTTACGATGCAAATTGTATCACCAGACAATATCAATGTCCCCCTCACATGAAAGGTTTTTTATTCTTTTTTTCTTTTTTCTTAATTTGCATTTAATACAAAAGACTGCATAGTGTCATTACACAATCATTTCGCATCATCAACACGGAACATTCAAAGTGCCAGTATACTGGGGTCTTTTTTTTTTTTTTTTACCTATTCTTCAGTTTATTGGTAGTCAAAAATAAATTTCCGTAAAATTTCATCATCCTCTCCCCTTATCCACACACACACACACACATATGTACACACACATAAGCACACACACACACACACACACACACACACACACACACACACACACACACACACAACCAGCTCCATATACAAACTTAGCACTGTTTTAATTTCATCTGTGCAAAAACCCTTCAGGAAAACCATACACCATATCAGTGCTTTCCCCCCCCACTTTTAATTCAAATCTAACTTTGTGTCTGACCTTTCAGGTTTACCATTACTGCACTTTGTGAAGGCAAATGCAACAGTCAGCAAAATCTTCTTTGTTCAGCAAAATCTTTTGTTCCTGAGCTAGAACGCTACAGGTAAACTGTTGGTAAGATTTGGGTGTGTGTTAGATGAGTGTTTAATCCTGCTATTAGAGAAACCACAGTCTGCCTCTAGTGTGCAGATGTGTGTGTGTGTGTGTGTGTGTGTGTGTGTGTGTGTGTGTTTTGGTCTTCAATTTTTAACGTCTATACACATTATGTGATATCAGACGATGTATGTGTGTGTGTGTGTGTGTGTGTGTGTGTACATGCCTGTGAGAGTTTTCATGTTATTCAGTATGCATATACCCTCACTTGGGATGTAGGTTTAGTCTAATCAAAAGAACTTGGATGAGGCAGAGCCTTCACAGATATTGACTCCCAAGCGCTAATCGCACACTAATCTCTTCTAACTGACCGACTCAAATGGGGACAGAACCAAAGACCTTTGGAACAAGAGAAGAAAGCTCAGCTCTGTCCAATGGGCCATGATTTAGCGCCATGATCACATTTGTCAGGATATACCTTGATTACAGAAAGGCAAGAGAAGTATTTACACATCACATTCAACGGTTGAGCTCATTTTCCAGTTTCCACAAGTACACCTCTTGTATCCCTCGTTCTCATCCTGTCATTTTTTTTCTTCTCTTACACGTACAGTCAGCAAAATATGTAAAACACACACACACACACACACACACACACACACACACACACACACACATACACAGAGGATCCATATACATACACAGACATGCATGCACATCAACATACAGTCACATGCCAGACATTGATCAAGAAACACAGTATTGTGTTCATCATTGTATGGGTCCAGAATCTGAAAATGGTGGAATCCATACAGAACTAATCTATGTGAAAATACAGAGAATTTTCTGGTAAGCATATTAATATACATGCTGCGACTACGACACATGGATGTAAAAGTTTTTTCACCTATAAATAAAGAATAAATTAGCATTCTGACAGTATCATGTACAGATGTAAAAGTTTTTCACTTACAAAAGAATGAATTCACATTTCAGAGGGAAAAAAAAGCCAGAATGCAACATTTTATTTTGCTAAAATTCTATTCAACGGATTTCACAGATCATGCCTAGAAATCACACACCACTTGTAAAAAAGTTACAAGGAAAATAAATAGACCCAAAACTCTTATCCTTAAATGTTGTTTGTATTTCATTCTCGTATATCAAAATTGTTTTAAAAGATTAATCCGTACCACATGTCAGTTTAACATGTCTTGACCTCCATGTTAATTATTCAAAGACAAACATGAGACAGGCATTTCTGGCATCTATGTGCACCAAAAAAGTAAGCTGTAACATCTGAATACCAGAAACTGAAATAGAAAAGGAAAATCAGGTACCTCTATCCAAATGAAGTAAACTCTACAACTCAACACAAACTCTTCAAAGATGGACAACTCTCCTCGTAACTGAAAAATAACAATGCAACCCCCTTTGTTTCAATGACAAAGCCTGATAGCACAGATGACAAAGTTATTGGCTTGCAATCAGAAATGCAACAACCAAGACAACTGTTTTCTCTTCCTGAAATGTAAAGATGTGTTGTTTTGTTTTTGGTTTGGTTTTTAGGGTTGAAACACTGTTACAATTCATGTATCATCATAGCAAAACACACCATGTTTAGCATTTCGTAACACATCAAAAGAAAACAAACAAAAAATGTCTAGGCTGCCTAGTAAAGTTGGCACACACACAAAAGTATTAAGCGAAATTAACAAACCCTGCTTTCCACTGGGACAGGAAGTTTGGTCAACCCTTCACTGTTTTTTGAGCGAAAACAACATACGCAATTTAACCCTGAAAAACTAATAATAGAATCAAAATAAATCTGAAATATTTGGGGGTGGTTGATGGGTTTTCTTTGATATGCATCTTTACACAAAAGTGAAGCAAATTAAATAATGCTCACAATAACTCCTTTCACAATTCAAACCCCCTTTTTTTGCTGGCCATATATATATATATATATAAAGAATTCCTTTTATAGACTTTTTATTTTCTTAATGTAAACATTCACGAAGCTTTCTGAAGCCCAATTCTGAGCTTTGTGATCAAGGACAGCCTACATTAATTTGTAAAACTGGGGACACCAAGATAAATAACAAAAAAGAAAAAAAAAAAAAAAAAAAATTGGCGGTGAAATTGATGATTAATTATTTTTGACAGATTGCCTGTCATTTTGTGTTGATGACAAACATTAGAATGGGTCATTATAGGTTGATGATAAACAAGAATGTGTCATTTTATGCTGATGAGAAACAACAGTATAGGCCATTTTGTACAACAGGAGTCTGTGCAAATGATCAGTGATAGTGCAAGTCTATGACAGGTGAAGGAATGGGTCATTAAATATTAGTGACAAACAATGGAATGGTTCATTTATGTTGATCATAAAATAATGAAACGGGTTAGTTTGCTTGGACAAAGCATTAGGGGTGGGTCATTTTGTGCTAACAACAAAGTCGTAGAATGGGTCTCTCTGTGCTGACAACAAACAATTGAATGGATCATCTTGTACCAACATCAAAGCAGTGCAATAAGAACTTGACAAGGAAACAGCCGTATGGGTCATTTTGAGTCAAAACAACGCAGTTGGTCATTTTTGACCCTATGACAGTGAATGGATTATTTTGCATCAACATTTCGTGAAGGAGCAAGTCAATGACAAGAGATGGGATGGGTCGTTTTGTGCGGGCAACAAAGCGAAAGCTACAGATTGTCAATACCCTGCGCCATTTCCACTTTAAAAAGTAAGGAGGCAACGATAAGAAAACCCTGACAAAAATGGCCAGTGACAATGATAGGCCTATTTCACTGATGATGACCAGTGATTGTCAGCTGATTTTGTAGCAATGCCTAAGGGACTAGGACTGGTCATCTGAGGTTGGTCAACAGCAGCAAAATCAATCATTTTGTGTTAATGCTGACGAAAAGTGACGACACACATGTGTGTTAATGGCAAGGAACGGGATGTGGTCATTTCATATTCATGGCAATAAAACAGGTCCATGTTTGGGTCATTTTGTACCAGTGAGCAGTGATGGGTTCATGGAATGAGTTCAGCGTTCATGTCCACGTCCCTTCAAGTTCATGTCCTGCTGCACATGAGTTTGGAGAACTATGGCGATAAAAACTGGAAAACCCAAGCATCAATAACTTCAGTGAGGTCATTTCATGTACAATGGCAAACAAGTGTCTGATCATCCCTCATAAATCAAGAAAAGAGTCGTTTCATTTTGCCAACAACTGATGACACTGTCATCCTGAGCTGACATGGCATAAGATATAACATATATCGTGTTGATGACATGACATCATGTATCATTAATGAACACATGTAATGAAATGATCAGTTGATTATGACGACAAGTTATAGTATGATTCATTTTACCCTAAAAAGCTGCCAAGAAGACATGATGACCCAGGAATTTCACGCTGTCATGCTGGTAATCCAAATGCTTTACATAGATTATCTATCATAGCAAAGGATCATTTTGTCTTTTTCCTCTCAATGATGATGATGCACTTACATACTGCTGATAAGTTGCGGATGCTAATTCTTTTTAATGCCAACACACTGCTTATGACTAAATGATGATAAGCCCACTTTTTTCCCCATGCGCTGCAAGCTTGTTTTCTTCACACTGAATTTTTTTCCTGCTGTTTGATGCAAAATTGTTTCCAAATACTGAAAAACTAAACATCCTTTCCATATGAACATTGAATACATTACATTGTGAAATACCTATACATTACAAGCATTTTTTCTGTTCTCGACCTTGAAGACATGAAATACTGTTGAGTGTAGAAATATCTGCCTCACCCAGGTAGAGTAACAGAGGAATATGGTGAAGGCAAGGACCTCACAGTCACTGTGTATCCACCTACTGCTGAGGAAATCACTGGATACACACTGGTATGCTGGCAAAGGCTCTCAGCAGCGAGGTACACGTGGCGATTCCTTCCAACACCCGACTCCCCGGTCCCCATCCCATTCCTCCCTCTCACTTACAATCTGAATCACTGGCAACTGATGGTGATTGAAAAATAGGTGGTTTTCTGCTAGTTTGTTGTTTTTTGTTTAGCTAGCGCGCTGCTAATACCTTACATCAGCAAGGCAGATGACCGTTTATATGTCACCCTGATAGTGTCGAGCCCATGCACACACTTTTTCACTAACACTCACATAATGTCAATGCCATGTCAGCGAAAAATGTGCCTGCATGAACCCATCAACTTTCAATACATCCAGTCTCTCTCTCTCTCTCTCTCTCTCTCTCTCTCATACACACACACACACATTCATTGTAGGGATTATGATAAATCAACTCAAAAAAAAAAAAATCAAAATAATGATAATGCTTAATTGGTCAAAACCTTTTCAAGGACAGCACATGCAAAAAGCAACTGATTTTCTCATTGAATGTCTTGCAGGGCTCTAATTTCAGAGCAGCTTTTTTTTTTTTTTTACCTACTACTGATTCATTCAGGGGCTTATATACACTATACAGGGCTGGTGTGTGTGTGTGTGTGTGAGTGTGAGTGAGTGTGTGTGAGTGAGAGTGTGTGTGTGTGTGTGTGTGTGTGTGTGTGTGTGTGTGTGTGTGGTGTGTGTAAGAGAGAGAAAGAAAGAGAGTGTGTGTGTGTAAGAGGGTGAGAGAGACAAGACAGACAGACAGTGTATGTGTAAACTTACATACGTATATATATATATATATATATATATATATATATATATATGCATTTTGTGTGTATATGTAAACACACACATTTTTTTTCACAATAATTGGGTCTAAAATGAAAGAAACGCCTCCAAAGATTTTGAAAACTGTCCTCCAAGATTTAGTTCATTTAAAATCTGTCCTTACAATTTCAGTTTGAAATGCCACACCTTCCCCCATGATCAAAAAACAAGAGTGATGTTTTCAAACCCAGCGCGCTGTTGTGATGGAACGGGCCAGACTGCGACATCAGTCACCAGTGAAGGTGCCACGGGCGTCCAGTGTGCTGTTATGTCCATGGCCAGAGGAGTCTTCCCAGGGTTTCACAGTCACTGATTTAAACAACAACAACAAAAAAAAAAGGCAGATTATTTGCACTGTCGCCATCAACAACAAAGCAGACAATGGCGTCAACAACAGCCATAAAGCACTTAAAAGCATCCATGGCAACAATGGAGGGGACACAAAGTAATCATCGTCATCAACAATGAAGCTGATGACAGTTTCACTAACAGGGTTGCCATCAACGTAAACATAGGATTCAAACAGAAAGACAGCCTCTTTTTTTCTTTCTTTTGTAAAATACTTGGATCCTTCTTTTCCTCCCTCATACATGCCATGAGTATGACATTACAAAAAAGAAAATAACAAAAACAAATAAGTTATATGAGACCTAGTGTCATATGCAAAAACAATACAGACTCTTAAAACAGTTCAGCTCGCTCTCTCTCTCTGTCTCTCTCTGTCTCTCTCCCTCTCCAATGTGCAGCCACTTGTCAGGCAAATGAGCCCACCCTAGACAGCCAAAGAGGAGAGATAGAAGAGGTGATGTAGATGGATAGTTGTCCCAGATGTGTTAGTATGTCTAACCCACAAGCAGGTCAGGACAGGGGCATGGCTCATACTCAAAAATAAACACAGCACCAGACAAAAATCATACTGGACCGAGGCCCTACAAACACAGACAGACAGACCTGCAAAACCCTGGGGCTGATTCTACTGATGGCTTTAGGAGGACAATGCGAGTTACAGTACTGATTGATAGTTTCGATCTACATCTTTGATCAAGGTGACGATGCCCACTACATCATTTTCTGTTTCTTATCACACACCTCTGAACCAAGGACAAACTGAACCCTGTATAACACTGGTTTCACAGGACCAAGATCCCAGTGATTTTTATTGCCATACGTATTGTCATCATCATTATGATTATTTTCATTACGATGTCCCATTCATATTACTGGCAGGCGTATGAAGAGACACACGGAAGCATGTTTTCTATCAACATGTGCTGTCAGAAGACTACTTCCATATTGCACGCTGAACAATCAATGTTATGCAGAGCAAACGTTATTTGTGTTGAAGAAAATGAACTGCAGTACATTCTGGGAGGTTGGTTGTTTATGACTAGATATGACCTCAGCCTTTTGTCATCTATTCATAGTAACCATGCAGCAGCATGTGTTGTTGTTGTTGTTGTTTTTGTTTGTTTGTTTTTCCTTTGTCACAATTAGACTGATACAGCAAAGGTGAGAGAAGAAAACGTTATCATCAGGAAAAGAGACCCAAATAATGAAGTGTGGGGAGGTGGAAGCATCTTGGATGACGAAGGACTTCTTTGACATTTGGTTTGAAAATCAATCACAAAAAAAGGAAGAAAAAAAAAAAAAAAAAAAAAGGGGGGGGGGGGGGGGGGAGCTTTAAAGGAGAATTAATTGATCATTTTTATAATGATAAATAATAATCATATATGATTTTCATCAAACATGTTGGATGAGATCATCGCTTTCTAACACAACAAATAATGAATGAACATATACATTGTTGACTGCAAAAGTAAATTTTCATTCTATGATCATATTAAAAATTAAAACAAATTAAAACACATGTTGAATATTTGTGCATGATACATACAACTTAAAAATTATACATATCTGGTTGAAACAAGGTATAACATTAAGGAGGAGAAAATACAATGAATTTACTGTCAAATAAACACATGCACACAGGGTGTACATGGTCCAGAGAACTAAACAAAAGTAACACAGCCTATGTAGCCAGGACCAATGACCTTTTCATGGTTACCATTTCTGAGTAGCACATGTGTATCAAATATGTTTTACACATCAATACAGTAGACGTTTCACAGCCCTTTACCTAAGACAATAATAGTGATGGCAGCGATGATGCCCAAGACGACGCTGGCAATGATGCAGTTCAGCCTGCAGTTTTTCCAGCACATCTGGCGCCTTACTTGACCTGCCCGCCGGTTGAAATGATGTGATCCAGCCTGCAGCTCCTCTGCAAATTATATACAGTATCACCATAAAAGGCATCAGGGGCAACATTCTCAAGTGGCAACAGATGCAGGATAAAACCAATTCTACTGTATATATTTTTGTGGATACCATTGTCCATGCACAAGACTTTGTCAACATGAAAGATGCACTGTGAGTGTGAGCTTCCTGACCTTTTAATTGTGCCATATACTTAAGTGACAAGTATAATTGATATTCGATAAGATATGCAATACCACTGATGCTATGAAGAAATTTTAGTCACTGTGATCACTTTATAAAAACTTGAGCAGTGCTCAGTTGTAAGCTGTACCAAAAAAAAGGATAAAATGTAAATGATTTCTGTGTCATACACATTGCATGAGCCCTAGCAGACATATTTTGTACAGCTATCAAATGTGGATCAGTTCTGTTGCTGTCATGCAAACATCCACACGATGTGTAGGAAAGTGTTTACTTATTCTCTAAGGCATCCATGAGGGAAGTTTACTGTGAATAAAAGCAATTTATGCGCAGTCATTTTCAGTATTTCGTCATCTGTTTCTACACAGAAAGGTTACAAACACTTGTTTAATAATAAACTACTGAAATTCCAGATATGGGATATCACATAAAGAAAGAAATGAAAAACTGAACCATGTATTTTTGCACATGTGTCCTCAGGTTTGACAAACCTTTGCTTTCTTGACACAAGGTTAAAAACAAAACTTAAAAGAATGATGACTTACCAAAACGGCTCTGTAGATCATCGATTCTTTCTCCCCTATCCACAACTTTTTCCACATTTTGTTTCAGGAGGTGTGTCACCTCACTGACTTCCGACTCTAGGTGATCCAAGTGGTCTGTCCTCCCTGCCCTGTTGAAAAATAATTTGTCAGTTATCCTGTAGCTCATCATATTTCCCAAAAGTCATTTGTTTGTTATCATTATCATTGTTATTCATTTATGAATGTTAGTCATTTTGTTAGTAATCCTGTAACTCATGATATTTACTGGGTGAAATTTAACTGCTAAAAAAAAAATCATAACTGTCTTCTTAGCAGTCAAATTGTGATATTTTTGCACTATAAATTTTCGAATCTGGTCATCTTTCCTGTGGTAGTGTTTGTTTCCTGATCTGGTCCGGATTTTTGTGTGAGTGTGTGTGTGTGTGTGTGTGTTTTTCATCTTGGGATGGACGGGTGATGGAGTTGGTGGGGCAGTGCCACGTCCCTAAGAAGAGAACTATCCTTCGGAACAGTAGGCTCCCTAGGCCGATGGTGATGGATGACACGTGTACATACTGTTCAATGATGTATCCTGTGCGCTGTTAATGTCTGAGTGAAGACCGCTGAGCGTGGGGAAGGATAATATTCCCAAAATTGAAAGGACAATGAAGGAGAACAGCAAGTACGTCTCTGCTGACAGGAACGTTGAGAAACTCAGCACATGACTTCAAACACTTTGTCAAGTCACAGTCAGCAACGAAAATTCAGTCCCGCTTATGATCTACTATACTACTCCTAGTCAGGCTGTTGATGTATGAACACCCACAGTCCGTATCAATTATCAAACAATAAATGTCTAAAAATTCAATCATTGCAACAACTAAATGTTTTCATGTTATTTTAGCTGGGAGGAGAGGACGCAGGAAGGAGAGGGTGGGGACAGAGGGTGGGAACAGGGAACCAATGAGTCACCGCAGTCAAAACAAATTACTTACATTTTCTTGTGTTAGTCGTTACTGCACACGGTTGACTGACGATCCGTTGTTAATTAATAGCTCGATGCTTCGCCCTCAAATGAAAATGTTTCTGCAATCGGCGATCAACTTCATAGTCTCCCCTCGTGATCAGCTGATTGTTGTCACTTCCGTTCCGACGTTTTCCGTCCAGATGTGGCCACATGCCACAATTAGGAGTTTGCTTTCAATCGCTACATAACCCATGTAAGCGTTTTGAGGCCTACCACAAATTTGAGCCAGTATTTGATATTAAACAGTTAATTGATCAAAAGAACAATCCCCACAAATCGATTCACTTGTTTTGGAGGATTCCACCCGATGACATCATTCGCAGTCTTCAAATACATGACTTTCCCCATTTCAGGCCTTCTCACTCACCCATGACCCTACCTTGCGCCAGCTGGTTCTTCCCAAGCAGTCCCATTCCTTTGATTCTGATCTGTCTTTTTGTAACCACCTGGCTTGTACCTTGATTGGCATATGAAAGAAAAGAAGGTAAATCAACTTTCACACACAATAAAAATTCTCAAAACGATCTAATTGTGCCTGTCTAAAAAATAAAAAAAATAAATAAAAAAAAAAGGGACTACTCAAACAAGGCCTTGGCGCTGTGTGTGTGTGTGTGTGTGTGTGTGTGTGTGTGGCCTGTACACAACTTTTCTCTTACACCATTGAAGACATAATGTCCACATGAAAAACTTCAATCAATTTCCAGCTATTAAAAAAAAAAAATCAGCAGTTTGCATGGCACCCACACATTTATGTTCAGTCTGTGAGTCCTTTGAAAAGACCCTACTATTAGGTCTGTGATAACACTAACAGCCCATTTGCAATTTTTAACTGCATTGGAATGACACTGGCTGCTGAGGCACTTGCCAAGAACGTTTAACCGACATTTTTTAGGCACAGAATGGTCATAATGAGTATAGGCTAGAAAGAGTGTATAGTCAGTGTGCTGTAACTGATTGTTTTTTTCCTATTTAAATTTGAAGTAACGCCTCCCCCTTACTTGTCTCCCTTCCGGCAACTCGGACACAACTCAAAAATTATTCTTAAACATCAACGTTTGTATGGGATAGACAGCTGCCAAACTTTACTGGGAACTCCCTTCATGATGTTCATTTTTGTTATTATGATAAAAACTACCCTTGTTGCAGATTTTTTTTTTTAAACATGATTTTTTGTTTGTAACAGGAGGCAAAAAAATCATCAATTTTTTCCACATGGGACATTGTTTGATCATTGTATTAGTATCAATAAAGAACAAATTTGATTTTATAGCAATGTTAATGTGAAAATCATTCTTTATGAATACAGCCTAAGCCGGTGTGTGTGTGTGTGTGTGTGTGTGTGTGTGTGTGTGTGTGTGTGTGTGTGTGTGTGTGTGTGTGTGTGTTTTGAACAGGAATTTGCATTTCATAAAAGTCAGAGAGTGCAGGGGTTGTTGATAGGACAGAAAAAAGGGGGGGGGGGGGGAGAGGGGACAGCGTGGTGGAGAGTGGGTTTGAAGGGGGGGGGGGGGGGGGAAGAGGGTCTGGATAACATGTGGGAGGGGGGGTACAGTGAGTTGGGGGAGTAGTAACACACACACACACACACACACACACACACACACACACACACACACACACACACACACACACACACACACACACAATTCATAGACTTATTGTGTTTAATCTACATTCTGGATAAATATCAGCTCCCAAAATACCAAACTCTCTAGGAAAAACGAAAGTCAAGAAAGAATCACATGGGTTTTTTTTTATATATACATTTGTTTTTAATGAGTAAGCAAATAAGAGTAATGGTGAAAAAGAAACAAAGTGCTTGAATTTTTAAAAAAAAAAAAAAAAAAGGACTAACAAGGTCCCATTACTCCATCCAGCCTCATCATTTAAGGCTTTCAATTCAAAACTTGATGACAGAGAGGGTCTATTGCTAGTTCAAAATGAAATTTGGAAAAATGTCAAAATTCATGTACAGGCTGCACACCAAAAACTAATGCGCTAAGGCCTTTGCTTAAGGTGTCGAGTATTCATAGACTGGAGCAAATTAGATTGTTTTGAGAATTTTTTTTTATTGAGTCTGAAAGTTGATTCTCCTCGTTTTCTTTCATAATGGCCGTCAAGGTACATACCAGATAGTTCCAAGCAGACGGATTAAAATGAAGGGGATGGGACTATTTGAGGGCTTTCAACTGGTGCAAAGATAGAGTCACGGGTGAGTGCAAAGGCCTGAACTATGGCATGAGAAGGTCACGTGTTTGAAGATTGTGATTTCATCTGTGAACATTCCCTAAAACAACGGAAAAAAATTGATGGGCATTTGTTCTTTTGATCAATTATCAGTTTAGCAATTAATGCAGGCTCGAACTTATTGTTGGCCTCAAAACGCTTACATGGACTATTTTGTGTTTTGTGTAAAATCCTGATTATGGCATGTGGTCACATACTACAGACAAACAACAGAATAGGGTACGTCACCACAGATTTCTCTGCAAAATATTCTGGCTGCTCTCCCTTGCCTGGAAAAGGGGCATAATATCAGCACAGTGCCACCCAAAGACGGCTGTCCTTTCTTCCTGCCGGAATATAATTTTGTTGATTTTTCCACATGTACTAAATACATGCTGCACACGGGATCTTGGTTTACCATGTCATCTGAAAGACTAACAACCTGACTCATCTTGTGCAAAGGAAGCTAAACACACACACACACACACACACACACACACACACACACACACACACACACACACACACACACATGCGCACGCGCGCACGCAGGCACACTGTACGAGTCCAGAACCATGGACCCCAGTGTGTTGACCCCAAAGGCCATGGTTACGTAACAACTGGCTGATGGTCTATGTCTAAAAGGGCCTTGGTGGGTGGTGCGTGCGTGCGTGCGTGTGTGTGTGTGTGTAGGGGGGGGGGGGGGGGGGGGGGGGGGGGGGGGGGAGGGTTGTTAAGGTACAAAATGTGACCCTGGTACAAACCGTCGCTCTTGACGATATTCTGTAGGTCTCATGTTCACGTCTACCGCGGAACAAATTGTCGCCATTTGAGAATGGACGGCTTTCTGTATGGCACATGGTCAGACATGGTCATTTGTATTACGTAATCTATGTGTAGGAGATGGAGATGAAAGGCTGAATTGTCTAAATGATTATCACCTATGTATTTGGATTCAGCATCCCAAAAGACTGTTCAAATCAGATTTTGTTAATGTCTTTAAAAAAATTGCAAGATTAGCATAGGTTCACATAGGCGTATCCTTCAAACCACTCATCCAAAAAAAAAAATGGCAAGAACAGAGGCCCCTCGGCGTGGGCTTGATGCAGTGTCATACCGTAGCATCTTAACCAACATCATCATCATCAGTATCATCGTCTGTCATCATCGTCATCATTGTCGTTTATTGAAGACGTCGTCACTGTTGAAATATAAGAAGACAAACACAGTCAGGTATGTCAAAGGCTACACTTTCTTTCACCGCACTACCATCATCACCATCAGCGCCACAACAACACACCACCACCATCGTCCAAACTAGCCTTCTTCTTGACATAAGATGTGGGTGGTAATGATCACCGTTATCCCACATCTTTATCTTGTACAGCTATCTCACACACAAAAAAAAGAATTATCATAGCCGTCCAACAAATGTATATTCACAATAAATATAGTGACAATTTCTTCCACACTGGACAGAAAAAAATGTGATCTGCCAATACAAAATGTCACCCACGTAAAGGGTTGCGTTCTGTAGCTCGATTCTGTTACAGAATGTTCCCCCACGGTCATCTTTCACAGCGGGCAGATATTTTGTGGCACAGCCAGAGTGAGTGGGGAAGGAATTTTTTTTCACAGGCCAGAGATGGAGAGAAGACAGGATCGGTATTTTTGCCGAGTGCTGGCTGAGGTTCCATTGTACACGCTGAATTCATTTCTCCCATCCCGTTAATCTACCTCTCTTGTTGTCGAGTGCCCACAACTCTTCACCGTTGATTGTGTCACACACACACACACACACACACACACACACACACACACACACGCACGCACGCACGCACGCACGTACGGACGCACACACACACACGTACATGCTAGCGGTGGACTGACCTCAATGGACGGCAGACAATGAGACACTTGCTTGTGAGGACAGGCCGACAAGCTGAACATTTCTCTCGCCCACAGATGCGTCGTGATCGACGCGAGCGACCGTGACGCTGACAACAGGCAGCTGATAGGATAACGAGACAGATGACCAATCTCTCCCCCTGTACCAGCAGCCGTCAGCACGTGGTGTCACTGACAGCAGCCACAGATGGAGAGAGGGCACAGGACCAGTAGCTTCACCTGCTCTCTGGACATTGCACACATTGGAGGCATTTCCCACTTCCTGTTGGTCTGGTTGGCGCTGTGTCTCTCTCTCTTGTTCACGTGGTGACTGTTCGTCCACCACACTTTGCAGCTGTTAGTGTCAACTTGTCTAGCTGGAAGCGCACACATGCTGGTGCACGTGCAGGCCAGGCCTTTGTGCAGGCAGTAGATCCAAAAGAAGCAGACATACACTAATCATCACTTCTCTCGCTCGGAAGTGGTTAATGACCAAAACCGCAAGCGATGGGGACTCTAGCAGAGGCGACTGGAGGGAAAACAAAACCAGTTGATATACTGGTCCCCTCCTCACATCGTTACTGGAAAGACCTTCACCTGCAGAGAGCTCGCCATGAAGACGCACGCTTGAACAAACGTAGAGTATTACGCGCAGGAGAGTCTGTTTACTTTGTTGATTGGAGCTTTGCTAGGAGACCGTAGTATGTTTTTGCTGTGCATCTGAAAACGGTTTCAAAAAAAAGAGAAAGAGAGAGAGAGACAGAGAGAGAGAGAGAGAGAGAGAGAGAGAGGTCAGGAGAGAGCTAGCGAGAGGGGTTGGAGAGAAAAAAAAAATCGTATTGAAAGGTTCCTTTGTGCAAACCAGTATGATGTATATGTGCAGTCTTTTTACTCCGTGGTGGATGTTTTTGAGGCCCACACTGACGTCATTGTTGATTTATCACGCTGTGACGAAGAAATGATGGTGGGGCCGCTTAACTGAACCTGTTGCTGATTTTTGTTTGTTTGTTTGTTCGTTTATGTTTCAAGGCAGCAAGTTGAAAGACTAATACACGTCCAAAGCAACAAGCAAAACATCATCATCTTATCATGAATTCCTTACAAATGTCTCTGGGAGCAAAATGTGGCTGCCTTTGAGTTCGATGCTTGTTTGTTTTTTTTTCCACCAATGCATTATCAAATACACTTTTTGCAGTCTTTCTTATACCACAGATATCCTTGATGGTATGCTGAAGGGTATGTCCAATGTATAGTTATATAATTGACACTGACTTCGATGTAATTGCCTTTTCATTTGTCCATCTCATTGATATGTTGTGGTGATAATGTAAAATGTCTGAAATTGAAATAGAACCTTCATTGCAAGGGGGAAAAAAACTGAATTAAAAAAAAAAATGGCTGCCTTGATGAATAAAGATGGTCAGTGGTAGAACCTGCACAAAACTCTTGTCCATTGAAAACATGCGGGTTGCAGCCGAAGTATGTGAAAGATGAAGATAGGTTAGACAATGGCACACATCTCTCTCTCTCTCTCTCTCTCTCTCTCTCTCTCACACACACACACACACACACACACACACACACACACACACACACACACATACAAACAAACGAACAAACAAAAAAACAAACGCGCGCGCGCGCGCGCACACACACACACACACACACACACACACACACACATACACACACACATACACTGTTTTTAAACAAATCAACCGAGGGTTTCCTGTCTGTGCTGTGTTGGATTAGTAAACTGTACTCACGTGATGCTTAAACCAATGGCCAGACGAATTAATCCTCTCTCTCTCTCTCTCTCTCTCTCTCTCTCTCTCTCTCTCTCGAAAATCCACCCACCCACCTGCCCGTTCACCGACACACACACACACACACACACACACCACACACACACACACACACACACACATACAGAGGAAACTGTTCTTTAACAGAACGTCCCGCCCCCATTGATCGACGCTGATTCAATGCAGCCCATCCCTGTACAACCAGAACCAGTCCGCCGGCCCCTGTCGTCACGTGTCGCCTCCAGCAGAGTAACAGAGTGCCAGACCCCCCACCCCCCCCACCCCCGACCCACGACCCCCAGGCCCTCAATCCCAAGGTCAGTAGGGCGTTCCTTAGAGGCGAGGTGTTCACAATTCTCGCTAGCGTGGCGCGTGTCAGCGGTTCGTTGCACGCCCCAACGGCGCACCCTAGCTAGGAACAGGAGGGAATTCGCCAGATTGTCTTGGGCTCTCTCGCATGCGAGAGAAAAACGGCCTACAGTCGTAACGTCCTGTGATTGGTGCACGAAAAGTAGTAACGTCCTCTGATTCGTGCACGAAAACGTAATAGCGTCCTGTGATTGGTGCACGAAAAGTAATAGCGTGTTGTGATTGGTGCACGAAAAGTAATAGCGTCCTGTGATTGGTGCACGAAAAGTAATAGCGTGCTGTGATTCGCGCGCAAAAAAAAAAAAAAAAAAGTAATAGCGTCCGTGATTGGTACACGAAAAGTCATAGCATCCTGTAATTGGTGCACGAAAAGTAATAGCATCCTGTGATTGGTGCACGAAAAGTAATAGCGTCCTATGATTCGCGCACGAAAAGCAGTAACGTTCTCTGATTGGTACCAGACCCCCTCTCCCCTCCCCCCCTCCCCTCCCCTGCAAGATCCTTGGCATGTCATACAAAGACCACATGACCAACTTGGAGGTCCAGACCAGAGAAAGGCCAGACAAGCCATTGGACCATACGAAGACCTGTTGTCCACAGTGAAAAGAAGGGGAAATGAGATGGTATGGTCATGTATCAAGATCACCAGGACTTGCCAAAACCATTCTATGAGGAACAGTGCGAGGTGGCAGGAGGAGAGGAAGACAGAGAAAGAGATGGGAGAACAACATCAGTGAATGGACTGGCCTCACACTCAGCAGCTGCCTAAGAGCGTCTGAGAACTGGGTGGAGTGGAGGAAGGTTATGAAGTTTTCTATGGCGCCCCAACGGTCTTTCAACACTCTGAGATAGGTGATTATGTGATGGGTGGTGAATGGCACATAAAATGGTCGAATCACGGAGCCTTCACCAGCAAGAACAGTTTGAAGAAGCAGTCACATTGTTAATTTGAATGTCTTTTTTTTTTTTTTTTTTGCGGTCCCAACCTCTGCGCCACCTCAGAGGCAGTGCACCCACGCCGCTCATTCCGGACCACCCTGTCCACAGCCACGGCCCGGTCGGCCCAGCCGCAGCCCC
>JADBJO010004814.1:170000-184775 GCA_016801955.1 Conus betulinus | reverse complement strand
TGGGTTCCGTGACAGATTTCGGACAGATCCCCCCCCCCCTTTCCCCTTCTTCTGCCTGGTCTGACTCCCCCTTTCACTGCCCTATCATTGTGTCCTCTTGCGTTGGTCCTATTCGTGACTTTCCTCCCCGAAATCCTGTTTTTTTTGACCCCCTTGAGGACCCCTCTCTCTCCCCCCCCAACCGAGAGCCATATGAAACATCATCATTATGTGTCCTGCACGTCGTTCTTTCCTTTCCTGCTTTGAAAATTAAATTCTTCTTCCTTCCTTTATTTCACTTTTTCGGGTCTGTTTCTTCTCCTCAGGACTTTCCTACTTTAACCTTGTACACCAAGAAGGACCACCTTTCCACTCAATTTTCAGGCTTCCTTGACCATTCCCCTGATCCCCTCCCCTCCCTTTCCCCTGGGCCATTTTTTTTCGGCAACTATTTCTTGGCTACTGACCTGCCATAGGGAGAAATTTCTCTCATCACCCGTGGAAAGAGCCGCCTTTCTTTAGATTCGCCAAACCCTTCCTCCCTTCCTTCTCCGTCAAGGCGGCCATTTCTACCCTTCGTTACCTCCCCGCTTTTTGTTGCCGCCTTTTTGGTGTCTCTTTTTTCCTCCTCCCCTTTTTCCTTACATGCTGGGTCCTGTGACAAACCACACCTCTTCGTTCCCTCTTCCCGCTGTCGTCTATGGTTCTGCCATCCCTATCCCAACCACAGTTCACTATTGACCCATCCGCCCATTCCCGACTAGGTGGGAATATCCCATTCAAAACCCTTTCATTGTCCGCTACTCCCCACAACTGACAGTCATACTGTTGTTCACTCTTTTCTTTAAGACGGTGATGGCTGTTGGCGGTTCCGAGCTATGATATTCGCCCATTTCATTGTCCCTTTCCTATTTCCGAGTTCGAACAGTTCTGGCTCATCTCCAGGTGCTGTACATTTTTCTCCCCCCGTCAAAGTCTTTTTCTCCCGAACCTACTCGGCTCTAAATACCCCGGCCCTACTTTTTTTGGCGATCCTTCCACCAACACTTAACCGGGGTCATTCCTCCCTGCCATAGTATTTCCCTGCGCCATTTCATCAGTTTGGCCATTACCTCTTCCGATATGGCCCCCCCGTTTTTCCCCTTCCCCCTTTTTTTTTCCCCCCCCTTCCTACCCGTTCTTCGACCCCTGGGCTTTCATCTCCGATTTCCCTTCACTTCCTCCCCTTTATCGATCTTCCCCCCTATCTTCCCCAATACTTCCCTCTGTTCCCCTGCCTTGTCGCTTTTTTCCCAAGACTTACCCTGTCCTTCGTTTTTCCCCACACTTCCCACTGGCGGCTTCTCCTTTTCCCCTATAATTTTTCTCCCTGTTCATTTTAAATCGCCATCCCCCCCCCACTTTTTTTCTATTTTGCACCTCCCTTTTGCCACCGTTCTCCTCCCGCAGCCTATTTCATCCCACTACCAATTACCAATGATCAGTTAGCTTTCTACCGCCATTCTTTCCCCCCCTTCTCCGCGCCTCCCCATTTAGGTTCCTAAGTCCATCCTAAAACTTTTTCCCCTTTTTTTTCTCTCCCTTTCTCCGCCGCCCCCGCCCGTCGCTATTCCCTATCTTCTTCTCGTTTTACTCCACGTCAACTTCTTTATTTCTCAACTGTCATTAGGTGCTGTCGAAGCCTGGAGCCGAAACTCCAAATGATCATCTCTTCTTTATATACTGCCAACCCACTCTACCTTTGGCCCCGAGATTAGTCTAGTTATATTTTCTGGGCGTGAGATTAGTTTGGTGCCCAACGCACTCGTAGCGTGCTAATCACGTTGGCCGTAAGACCACAGCACTAATTGCTCCAGGTGGAGAACTAGCAGATACGAGGCAACGACTTGCGGCAGTCGCGCCCCCCTGACGAGACCTTGAAAGCCGTTTGTACAGGTTGACCCAGATGCTTTTTGATTGTCCCCCTGGGTCGGAACTCAGATATTGTCCTGTATTTGTAAGCCATCTTTGATTCTCTTTGGAAAGGGTATAAATTGTTTCTCCATGGAGGAGGAGAAACCGGTGTAAAAAGATGTCTTGTGAACACTACTATGTATAATGAGATGAAATTTGGTCCCAGCTAGTGGATCTGTGGAATGTTTGTACCTCCACTGGAGAGGAGGAGGAAGCAGGAAGACTTAATATATGAAAAACAAATGTGTTGTGTATGCTGGAAAAGTTGATTATCGTTTAGTAAATTATTCCCCGGAGAGGAGGGGGAGAAAAAGAGAGTTATTGGGAGTGCGGCCTTCTGGTTGTTTGGAGAGGACCCCGCGTCTCCTCCTGCAACGGAGTGAATGCGAGCTGAGTGCGTTGGCAATGCCATTTTGTGCCCCAGTGTGACAGTGGGCCTACTAGGAAAGAAGAAAGAAGAGGACTGACGAAACGATGACGACGGAAAGAAGGTTTAAGAGAATGGTTTAAAAGACGAGATCTTTGGAGGAAACGACACCAAAATAAAGGAAGTTAAAGGGGGGGACTTGGTTAGGAGACAGTAACGTAATGTTGCTTGTAGCTCAACCCGGGTTCGCAAAGGGCCATGTCAACGCGTCGTTGGAAGTCATTCCCACACTTCCTTCATTTCCACAACCCTTTTAAAAATACCACCTCCTTAAAGAACCCACACCCCGACATTTTTTGTTGAAATCATTCTATGTCCTACTGTCTACTGTCAAATCTGATCTCAGAGGGAAAATTGTTATTCTTTTCCTCAGGAAAGTCAAATATGGTGCGCGTGTATCTGATTGAAGGTTTTCCCTATGGAGTACGTGCTGAGTGTGTTTTTTAAGTGGATTGAATGTACGACGTTTTGATTGTGTTGAATAAAAAAGATAACAGTCATGTTTTTTGCGTGTGCCATTTTACTTACTGCTTGAATAATGTTCCTTGTTCACAGAGTCCCCCTCCCTAATATCCCATACCTTTCGTTCCTCCCTCCCTTTCCCCCCTCCCATGATCACTCATGCCCCCAATCCCCTTCTCCATTCAGACTTGGCAACTCTGTGTCTATGCCTCCGCTCATAATATCCTCGACCTAGTCCGAGATACCTTCCCTCGTGAATCGCCATGTTTTTTTTTTATTGCCCTTTTGAAACATTGTCCTCGATGCTTTTTTTTACAACATAAATTTTTTTTTTGTTTTTTTTTTTTCTAAACAAGAAACGATTAACGTCAAATAAGCTCCCTTCATGAGAACCTACGGGCAGAACCTTTACCCCTACCATTCTGTCCTCAACTTGCAAATGATTTCCGTCTCTTTTTAAGAGGTTGCCATCGTTAATCGTTGTTCCGCAGTGTGAAACGTAGGATTCTTTTCTCTTCCTTTTCATCAGATCTGTCACCACTGATTCTTTTCCAGCGACTACGGAAGGGAAAGGTACAGCTTCTCCTGCTCTTTTTTTTTTTCCTTTCAGTCACTGCCCCATTTGTGTCTCACCCGAGAAATGATGAAAGAAAGCGGAAAGGATAGCCGCACACAAAAGAACTGAAAGACAAAAAGGACGTTTCGGTTCTTTTTTCTTCTTACAAACTCTTTAGCTGCCAGTAGGTCTACGTGTTAGCCTTATCTTGCAACTTTGAGTTTTAAGATTAAAGTTCTTATATTTCTGATCTTGTGTGCTCTACAGACTGAGCCACAACGAGCAATCTCTTTGATGTAAGGCAGCACTAGATAACAGTCCAGTGATAGTCCAACTTATGGCATGACAGACGGAATACAGCTCTAATCCAATATCTTAAACGAGACACTTGCTTTAATGATGAACCACAGCTCAATTCATGCGTTGTAGCTGCGGAAGAGGAGCGACATCACTTTGGCCATATCTGTTCGTCAGCCACAACTCACTTTACGCCATAGATAAGTGCGATAAAGGGCTGCTAGTTTGCTGAGCTCGTGATAGATATAGCAAAGGAAGTGTCGAGACTGTGGGACCCGATTGAAGGTTCGATTAGCCTCAGCCGATACAGATTGAGACGGAAGCGATAGACGAGGCATAAGAATGCAAGTAATCTTACGCACGTGCAGCGAGCCTTGCTGGTAAACTATAAGTCTAGATGTCGTACGAGTCTGTGTAAGTACTCATTAGAGACGGTAACAAGACATAAGAAATACACAAAAAAAGATAGGGCGCTCAGAGCAGCCGGGGCAAGGGCAAAGGAGAGCACGACGCACACAAAACATCTATTAATAGTTGCATGCATCAGCCGAAAGCTGCACTGTTTTTATATGCATGTCTGTTTAATTGTCGGATCGCGATGTATATACGACATTGAAATCAGATGACATCCTGGCAATCAAGGGGACTAAGTTTCTATGTTTTGTTTGCAAAGAATATTATTTGATCAGTACAGGTGTAGTAACAGCAATGTGCGAGGTGTTTACTGATAATGATACTGATCATATTGAATTGTACATGCTGGTATATGAGGGTCGTATTATTGTCTATCGTTGTTGTCAATCAGACGCGAGTAGCGATCCCTGATAAGTCACTTAAGAACGATTATCCGTGAACCTTATCGAACAGGATAGTTTCTAAACACATGTCATCAATGAAGAATACAAAATTCGCACTACCCGCCGCACGGACCCGCACGGCCCCCCCCCCCCCCCCCCCCCCCCATCTATGTACTAGCTGCAGTCTCCACAAGGTAGGAGATGAGATGTACATTGAGCTCACTACACTACCTATATCCCTTTTAACACCATCCACTACTTTTTAATTTCTGCGTACGTACATTTGATTCGATTAATTAGAAAAAAACAAGGGTGAGCTGATAGTTTTCCTTATATAAAGATATGACATTTTTTAAATTATTTCCTTTTTTTTAAATAATTATAATTAAATTATATTCATATTTTTTTTATTTGTTTATTTTTTATGTTACTTATTTTTTTTTTTTTTTTTTTTTTCATGCGTTTTTTATGCTCATATTAGTTCCTTTTTGCATATAAGCCACAAGTTCACGTCGAAATCATCACTCTTACCTGCGGCAATTTTTTTATTTATCTTTGAGTCGGGTTTTTTTTTTTGTTGAGTTATTTTTTTTATTACATATATCCGTACGATCCGATATGCTGTATGTAAGGACAGAGATCTCATAGTTTAGATATAAGGCAATTCTCGATTCCGCCGATACACAAATGAATAGTACTCAGCCCCCACCATAGCGTAAGCTCCAGTGTGTTCAAGGAAGACGAGAAACACACGACAGTCTCGCGATCGCGATTCTTACAAGCACAAATCCATTCGGCTATAGTGCAATACAACACTCACTGAAGCCATGGCGGGTCGCCTAGCATTTATTGGCAGCAAGAACGGATAACCAGATTAGACTCGCCTTCGATAGCGTAAATACGATGACAGTGACGTGACATCGCCATGTTTGTACCACAGATCATGCTGTTTAAAGCATCCTTTAAAGCAATCAAAATAGCCGTGATGGAGACAATTCAAGTTTAACCCACTTCTTTAAAATAATTTTTTTTTTTTTTTTTTTTATTTAAACTGCTATGTTTCAAGACAGGTGTAGAGTCGTTTTAGACGAGTAATCTCTTAAAACAAAAGACTGACAGCGATGCTGCGCTCAATTCAGAGCGAGAATCCTAGTCTTAGATGACACGACACATGTGCGTACTTTCGTACGGTTCACCGTGACGCTAAACAACTAGTATCGAGGTTGTCTTGCACTTGAGGCGTCTGATGAAGTAATAGTTACCTCTTATACTCGACGACACGAAGTGTAGCTACCATCAGCCAGGCGCATGTAACTTACAACTACGACTGACTTTAGTACAATGTGCATAGAGTGCACAAATGCAATCATTACAGCTAACCACTGACTATCACTAGGCTACCGATGGCGTTTTCAACGACGTAACACTCGATGCTCAACGATCAGCTATACCTCAGCGATTGTGATCACTGAACCGTGTAGCATGTCCTTTCATGGCAACCTATCGGGTTCCAGGACGGTGTGCGAACTCCCGTCCCGCCACCTGCCCAGCAGCCCACAACTCTCACTAAGGGATGTATGAAGCTAATAGGACTGACTATTTCAGAGGAGAGTAGCTTTACGATGAGGACACAGCAAGATTTAGGTGTTCCAACAGCGCTCTCTGACGTGTTGTCACTGAAGAGCCTTATAAGGTAGACTTCATGATACGAGAGCCAGTATGATAGTGTCGTATAAGGCCCTAGATGTAGACAGTATAATGACATAGTAGAGCTAGTGTAGTCTGCGATATGAGTACACCAGATAGTGACGTCTATATACTCGAAGAAGCCAACGAGTGCGTAACCAGCCTTAGATGGTAAGATCGCTCAACGAGAAAGCCAGTATGAATGTCGACTTAGGCCTTAAATAGTGTAAAATCTAGACGATCGAAGCGCCAGTTTTAGGCAGATGCAACATCTGTTAATACATGCACGCTAAGAGATCTGGGTATGAAAGGGTCATACATTCGGGGTTTTAAAGCAGCCACCCAGCGTCTGAAAAAATACGAAAAGCACAAAAGCGAGACTGATGATTGGCTGTGTCTCGTCAGGTAGTGTGTTTGTGTGTGTGTGTGTCGTGATGTCGCAGTGTGGTGGGTTATATGGCCCAAATGTCATGTCGGTGTCTTTTTGAACAACGTCGTACGGATTATCGAGGTGACATCTACGTCAATGCTGGCTTAGAACTTGTAATGCGACGGGTGTTTCCCAGGTATGCATTCACATGTGCAGTTGTACCGGGGTATAAGGTGCGATATTGCTGTCCAAGATAGCAACGGCAGTGGTGCGCATGTTAGCATATAATGCTTGACAGTTGTTTCATAATCTATCTGTCTCAACTGAACTAGTACATTAGAGCCGTTTCCCCAACGGATCAGTTTTCAGCGTAGCGACATATGTATATCATTATATTATTTACAGCCAGTTCTAGATGGTGGTTGATGGAGACACTTAGGTTTGTCTTGCTCCTTTTATGCACAATGTTACGTTGTAGTTACTTGAGTTCTTTCCATGGTATGAATACGCTATGGTTCTATGCCTTGTTCTTTTTCATTTAGAGTTTGTCCAGTGATATATCGTTATGAGAGGTCGATTTACATTTGCTTTATTATCGCATGCATGTAAACATAAACACAGTATACTAATAGCTCCATGCGTATTCGTGGAGCTTTTGGATTTGTAGCCGGATGCGGCATTTTAGCTACGTTGGTGTGTTGGTATGTGGTGTAGATATATGTGGAGATGTGTGTTGGCTTACCCTAACCTCCGGTCCCTCATGCGATATCCCTGACCTCTCTTAATAACACTTCTCTTCCACACTGCTTTTCTACCATCATACCTCAGGCTGCCCTATTTACAACCCTAAGTACACAGCACCAATTTCTCGTCCTGTCCTCACTTCTTCACATATCGTGGACTCGCTTCTGATAGCATACTCTTCAACACGCGGGGTGTCCGGTTTGTTCAACAAGAACCAGTATGTAGTTAGTAGATGGAATTAGGAGGTCAGGGTCATCAGGTGGGATTGTTATGAGTGTGAGTAGGTCTGGGATGAGTATGTGGACATTATTGATATAACTATGATTCTTATTATGGTTTATGATTAATAAAGTTGTGCATCGTATACTATCTTGATACTCTATATCACATAGTGATGTAGTTGTATAGGGAATGTAGTGATAGGTGTATTGAAGAAGTGGAGGTGTTTATGTGGAGATAGGTAGCTACAGTGGTGCAGTGGTCAGAGGTATGGCTTGCGCTGTAGTCTGCTCATTGCTAGTCTGGATAGGGTGGGCATGTTGTTAGTGTCAATCACGTCACTTGCCTGCTGTTACCGTATGTAATGCATCTGACCTCATGTCGTCTGCCAGCTGCCTCCCAGACAGTTCCCATATCGTCCCGAGTCTCGTCAGTACCACCACTACCCCCACTGCCACTCACCGTTGTCTTGTCCCACCCCCCCCTCTTTGTTTGTGGATAAACTTCTGCACTCTTGATGCCCGTTTTGACAGATGAATGCCCATTACTGTTGGCGCTACAGTTCAGAGTCATTGACTAATCAACACGAGTCGGCACGCAGAATGTGAGGTACTCGTATATAAGCCATCCATGAAGTGAGTATGTTGGCAGCGTCAATGATGTGGCGTGCGGAAATGCAGCCATCGAAAAAACTATGGAATACAGTTTTAATACATCGTTCCTTTATACTAACCTTATACTTTAACGAGCAGTCATGATTGCTCGTCCAATTGATTTGGCGACGATTGTTGACGGCACCTTTGACTTTTCATATAGAGTTATTTTATGTCCACCCTAGTCTATTCTTAAATATATGTAACTGTGAAGGTAAGTGGAGGGTATGGGATGATGATAATTGGATTTATAATAAACAATATAAACAGTAGTGGAGGGAACGAGGAAACACACAAACGATATTTAGCACCAAAGGAACTAAAAAGTCTGCTTCCAGTCAACTTATACAGTCTAATGGATATAATGCAAATACCCATGAAAAAAACATATTGACGACAAAGCTAGCCCATTCCTGCACATTGACTTGAATCGAGCGAGAATTTATCACAGCCTGTCCCATTCCGAGCAGGGAGAAACAAACCAACCATTGACAAGTGCGTGGGCTTGGCATTGAAGTGTAAGGTGTAATGAGAAATGTCTATCATAAGTATTGAAAGGAACCCGTAAACTGTAGCTGCTTCCATTAAACTAGACTGCTACCACTATTCTTTTAGGTGATATGAGATATACTATTGATATATAATATACTCATACTATCATACGAAAATATAGTAGGTATTGATCATATATATATGTGACATCGCGGGTGTGACATGCCTAACGAGGCCTTGCGTTCCGCATTAGGATCTTTGCAGAATTTATCGTCAGTGGATGAAAGACACAGTGACTTTTTAGGGACTGTTGAGTACTTAAAATGTGCATAATCATGTGTACTCGTTGGTACGTCAGTCAGCAGTAGTAGGACACGACTTCACCAGCGTGACCCAACTACCTAAGAAGAGTGTATGGGTATGACCTATACTAAAACCTCTTACGAGTCGTATGTGTGAAATATTGAACGGTTATTTTTCACGAGGGTCGTAATTCATTATATATATGAGTTGGCACGTAAATATTTTGTACAACAGCACTGCACACGCACGCGAACATAAAGAAGTGGTATGCTAGTGTGAATATGATAGGACATGCGTGTTCTGAGATGTGATTAGTTGTCGGAGTCAGTGTGAAGAAATCCCCCCCCATCCCCCCCTGCTCCGAGAACAGTTGAAGTGGTTGGAGGGGATTGTTTTCAATGATAGCGATTTGTCCGATTGTGGCGTGTGGCCGTCCATGAACGTTTGCAAGGGACATGTGAATCGTCATAGGACCGACTTTTATATGAGAAAGTCGGTACAGTCACTTGAAGCAAATGTTTAGAGCGTTGCGTCAATCGGCACGAGGTCAGCATAGGTATTTAAACAGCTGAATTACTTTATCGTGCATCTATACGTAGAACAAATAAAACGCATGTGCACATGTGCTCGTTACACTTGCTTCAAATGAAGACACAGCAGATTTTTTCACACGAGTTACTTTCTTTGTCGGAATAACGAAGGACCGCCACACAGCGGAGAACGAGAGGTGGCGGCTGCGTTGCTCTGTCGAGGTACGTTCTGTCAGTATCACGCAGCATCCACAAGTAGTCAGTTGAAACGGGCATAAGATGGGGATGTTGAGGATTTTAGTGAGAGTATATACAGGTGTGTTCTATGATCATGTACAGATCGACCATGACCTACAGATTCGCGAAACGGTCGTCCCGATAAATTCTCTTGTCCACCTTTTCAATCGGATTTTTATTTCTAACTGGGTTTTTAAAAGAAATAGATGTTGGCAATTTTTATTTCTTAAACTGATAAAAAAAAAGTAGTTGTCTGATGGATGTTATTTTTTTGTTGTTATCTGTGATGCTTGCTAAGGAGTCGATAAAAAACAAGGTGAATTGAAGAAAGAGAATGGTGTTGGCAGCATCCATGACAGCCTGGCTAGTAGTGCAGTGCCGAGCGCATTGCCGCTGTACGCAGAATTTATGCAGAGTGAGCGTCGTCAGTAGACGTGTGGGTGCCCGATTTTATAGCAGTGCATAGTGATAGTGACAAGAAAGTGTGGTAGTGGAGGTTCGACTAGAGTCTGAATGAAGATGTCGACAGCGGTTAAAGAGAAAAAAAAAACAAACCCTTCCAAGATTGTAAACTGTTGCATATGAACGAAGCTTCCTAGCACGTTGGATGCTGCGTGGGGGCGACTAGATGTGGGTGGATCCTGTGTTCGTATTAGAGATGTTATAGCCTGATCGTGCTGTGTCGCTGCGTTATAGCCATGAAACGGGACGTACACACATACCTCGCCGACCCCCCCGCCATTCGTGTGAGGACAAAATTCATTAGATAGTATTAGAAGTGCTAGTGCCGGGGTGGGTCAAGGTTTGTGGGTATACACGGTATAATCGGTGGCCCTAGGTAGTAGATAATGCAAAGCTGGATGTTTTGTTTATGATGCTCTCTAGTATATTTTTGCCTTTTTTTTCTGTGTGATTCCGCCATTACCCCCGCTTTTAGGTGCGCAAGTCGCGGCGCGTTTTGTTCGGTGTTTGTGGCAGTATTGGGCGTGGAAGGGCGTGCCTTTCCTTCCGCCGGGAAAACCAGACACCCACAAACACGGGACGCGATACGATGGGGCGCCGCCGGCACGTTTGGCTGAGCTGTGTTTAGTTGTGTGACTCTGATACCTTTCTTGTTTTCAGTATATCCATGTGTAGCTGTTGTGTTCGGGGTAGGGGTGGGAGGCAGATATACGGGGAAGTGGGATGTGAAGTCAAGTCTTTTGTTTTGGTTTTTGACATCGTAACATTTGGTATGACCGGTGTCTGATTAGTTTAGAGGGCAGCAGTGGCACTGCTGTGTTTCGCTAACGTCGTGGTTGAGAGCAGTGCCTTGTGGGGGTGGGGTGGAGTGCCAGGGTGTCTCGAGCAGTGACCCTGCATGAATGGGGAAGACGGCCCCGCGTTTGGGGAGTGGCTACCTTCATTGCCAACTATTGATTTGTATGTGTGTGAGCGTGTGCCAGGTAGGCGTGGTTGCGCTCTGTGGCGCGACATGGGCGAACGTTTTTTTTCCCTCCCCCCCCTCCACAATTTTATTCAAGTTTTATTAAAGTAATGCATCTGAAGTGCTCGCCCTACTCTATGAAGTGGTGATTGTACAAAACATGTAATATGTTAGGCAAATTTTTCTTGAGGACAAAACGTTGTTCGGAAGAGGGGAATAAAGTTGTTAGGGGAAGGGTCTAAGTGAGCCCCCTCCCCCCCCCCTTCCTCCCCCGTTCGAGATAGTGCTGTGTTAAAAATGGACGTACACGAGGGGTGCCTAGCCAGTTTATATCATGGATATAAGCGTGTGAGATGATATGGAAACAGCAGAGTTTCACGTGTGGATACAGAGTCGTAAAGTTGGAATGAGCAGAGCGACATCTCGGGACGACATTCAGAACCGTGACTCTTGCTAAGTTAAAGCAATGTAGTGACATCCCGCGTGGACTTGATCTTTAGGGAGGTTTTTAATAAAGAGCGTGCTCTACAAGAGCATGTTAGCATCGGTTTGGAAGAGTGTCATGTCAGAGGATGCGTGTGCCGTGTGTGGGTCGGGGAGGTGGACGAAGAAGAACACAAATAAAGTCATTCTATATGCTTGGCACACTAAATAATTAACTTTTGTTTGTTAAGGAAAAGAAAAACAACACACAAACTTCAAAAATTTTGTTAAACTGAAGACATCCACATACAAGAAGTTGTCGTCAACTACTGTGGAAAACATACACAGATTACTGAATTTACTGGACGTTTAAACTGTGAGTAGAATCAGCAAAAAATTTTTATGTTTTGCACAAGTGCATTCGAGTTAAACCCCCCCCCACCCCGACACACAACACAAACCAACACACACAACACACACACACCACACACCACACTCGGTAGACATGAAATTGAAAGAAGATCGAGAAATACCGCTAGGTAAACGGATCATCGACTTTATGAGACGAAAGACACGAATGAATCCAAAGTTATAAGTTACGGAAAAGAAAGTAGAGATGTAAACGTACGACCACACAGTTTTCTTCAATCTTCGGAATCAGTGCCACACCGGAAGTTAATCATTATCTATATTTTCTAATTAGACTTGTAGATGACAGCACAAATTAGAAGAAGTATATCATAAAGCTCAAACATGAAGGCTGATGACTAAATTCATTCTGATTGCGCTTGTGATGAATAAAGACGGCTCAATCTCTGACCTAAATGGTGGACGCTCCATGCCATAGGTCCAATAACATGAAAATGCCACAGCCACTGTAGCGGGACAGACTTCGTATGGCTGTCAAAACATAGCTGAAATACAACAGAAGATGGACGCAAGTTTTTCGATGGCTTGCATTAGTTGTAGCTACCACTCGTTTCAGATGCAAGACAGTTTTTGTTTCAAAGAGATCATCTGCAGCTTTTTGTTTTTCAAATGTTTCTTTTGTTTGGTGAGGGGCTGGTGCCCAGTCTAGCATTATGGCGTACTAGTATTTGAGTATGCGCATTGGATCCATTCTTCCCGATATGTCATGTTAGTTTTCGTTTATTTCATTTACTAGCCTTTGCAATTTTTTATATTTTCAGTCAGCCAACTACGTTCGATGCGTTTATAACAGGTCACAGATACTCGACGGTCCGACAATTCGCACCAAATTGTTATGGAAAAGTTACGATCAGCGCAGGGTCAGCCCGCGACAATATAGACTCTCTCACACACTATGACAGCTAGGACTACTGGATTCTACAAGTGCATCGTACTTGATACGTCATTCCAAGAAAGCTTTGTATGAACAAACAAGAGCGCACACACTTGAAAAGTCTGGACAGTAGCAAATTACGATCGGCAGCCGAGGTTAATAATCCTCTTGTCAATTCATATTTTTTATTTAGGCCATACGCAAAAATGTGCGGGTCGATGAAACAATGGTCTTATGTCCGAAAGACTCCTTCTGTTGCAATTGTATGCTGTGCATATGCGATACGGGCGAATAGCGATATGTGACGCAGTATTGCAGCCACGTTCGATCTCGGCGTGCCACGTGTTAAGAGGATAAACATCGCAGGTGCGAGGGTCGTAGCTATCAGGATGCGAGAGTAGAGAGTGTGTTGAATGTCCGAATGGCATATAAACGAGTTTGTTAGATAACCCGAAATACATGTCAATCATGGTTCACGATCCCACTACCACAAAAACCCCCACAAGTGACCGAATTCGCATCGACTGAGACAACGATTCCTCAAATGGTCAATGCCTGTCTCTACAGTCCAGACGGAGGCGCTCAAAGAACATTGCGTGCCAACGATTTTTTCCAGAGATCACATCCATGTACTTAATCAAACCTGAACTAACTGCACAATCTCAGCAAACTTCACCATTACTATAAGACCTAGAGTGTCATGAATTATGAAAGGGTAGCTAGGAGCCTGCATGATAGTGAAGATGAACGATTTTTTTATAAACGAAGGAAATGTTCAATCACATAGACAGTTGGTTCAGCACTTTGCAGCGATTACCGACACTCTTAGGTTGTCCATGCACTGTCGAGGTTGACCAACTGTACGATAATGACAAAGTCTTCATTCACCCTATCGAAGCAAACAGACCGCGCCTTGACATGTGCTAACACTTAAACACGTGTATCTAAAGATGAATACTTATTCATATATATACATTCAGCATGCGCTAAACACAAAATTTGAATTGTTACGGAGAGAAACAAGTTTAGCAGCCACCAATGCAGGGGAAAATGCATGCAGAGAAGCTTTGCAAGTCCTTGCAAACGATGCCGTCTCTCTCTGGGACACACATCTCACTTTGTACGCCCAGTCTGCGGTCGAGCGGGCTTGTGTCCAGAAGCCATTCTCCGTGCGATGGCCAGATAAACTGGGTGGAAAAAGGATCTATAACCCGGCACTGAGTCTCTCACTACCGCGTCAGATCAACGCTACTAATACTTCTTACCCTAGCATCTGAAATGCCCGCAAGCGCTCTGGACTCGTGTCCATCGCGTCCCCCTCGCACCGATCACCATACCGTATCCGGCTCTGTCCCTTCCACCACCCCCCATACGCCCCCCCCATCCACTCCAGCACGCATCGTACCCTACCCTTTATACTCATGCTGACTCGAGGAAGATTTTTGGATGCGTAAACAGAGGTTTTAATCAGAATTGGAAACATAAATCACTGGAGAGGCCCAAATGAAAGCTCACCTCACTTCCAACATACCTATGGCGATGTCAAATCTTCAGCATCTTGAGACACAGGCCACAGAGTAATCATCTAAGCGAATAGAGAATCATCTATTAGTCCTGCAATCCATTTCGTCTAGACTGAATACGTAGAATGTACACAAGTCACATCAGGGACATGTCAGCCGCGCATGTCAAGCCTTACCAACGACGATTTCAGATTCTTCGAGCCATCTTGAGCACACCGAGAAGGTATAGGTCAGGTAAGTGTGGCTTATCAGCCACAGCCACGCCGCAAATGGCAGTATCAGGACAGAAGGGGGGGGGGGGCTTGTAAATGATGGGGTGGGGGTGGTGGGGAAGGGTGGGGGCAGTCATGTGTATTATCACTCGTGGGTGGATATTGTAGTAATTCTGTGGGACA